>SNQJ01S0024407.1:64976-76417 GCA_010110895.2 Picea sitchensis
TCAACTAAGAGCTTAGCCAAACCTTGTCCTTTTACTAGTCTCGTTGGTTTTATCTCCAGATCAAATTCTTGAATTTTAGCAAGCCATCGTCCCCTTTTCCCATCATAGTTAGACTGAACCAAAATGTCTTTTATGGAACTGGTGGGTACATACGCAATTACCTTGGAATGGAGCACATAGGTTCTGAAATCTTTTAACACCTTCACCATAGCATATGCTTGTTTTTCCGTTATATCATATCTGAGTTCATCATTTCTAAGACTTTTTCTAAAAAAGGCTATTGGTTGCTCGAAACCTTCTTCTTTTTTCTAGAGGAGTATCGCGACAAGTGTGTGTTCGGAGGAGAATGCGAAAATCAGAAAATCTTTTAGATAATCAGGGCTTGCCAGTACGGGTGCCTTGCTTATGACCTTCTTGATGCGTTCAAACAATGCTTTGGTTTCTGCTATCCATTTCACTTCGTTGTTCTTCTTTATCATATCTATGATCAACTTCACGATTTCAACAAAGTTTGGGATAAATCTCCTCAAAAGAATTATTTTTCCTAAGAATGATTGAATCTCTTTTACATTCCTAGGGATATTTATGGTGTCTATAGCTTCAACCCTCTTAGGATCAATTTTAATTCCATCTCGAGACACAATATGGCCCAAGATTTTACCTTCTTACATAGAAAAGTGAGACTTTTTGGGGTTTAAAGACAAACCAAACCTGCGGCATTTCTCAAACATCTTCTTGAGATGTATCAGATGGTCTTCATCGGATTTAGAAAAAATGGTTAGGTCATCAAGATAGATAACCATGAATTTGTCTCTTTCGCCGATGAAAGCGATATCCATAGCACGTTGGAAAGTAGCACTTGCATTCATTAAACCAAAAGGCATCGCGTCATACATAAATGTACCCCAAAAGGTGGTGAAGGTTGTTTTTTCTTTATCGTGCTCATTGACAACAATTTGATTGTACCCAGAAAACCCGTCGATCATCGAAATCCTATTTTCCCCAACCACTTTTTCTAAAATGTGATCCATTTTGGGTAGAGGGTAATTGTCTTTGAGGGAGGACTTATTTAGATTTCTAAAATCAACACACAGTCTGATCTCCCCACTTTTCTTTCTAACCGGGACCAGATTTGCTACCCAGTCGGAGTATCTCAGTGGTACGATTATTTTTGCGTCCAGGAGTTTTTTGACTTCCCTTTCAACCAAAGGAAATAAAATAGAATTGATTTGTATGAGTTTTTGTCTACAAGGTTTGACACCAGGCTTTAGGGGTATCTTGTGCTCAATCACAGTGGTTTCATAGGTTCTCAACTCTTCATATGACCAAGAGAAAACGTCTTTATACCACCCAAGTAAGTCTTTATAGTTTCTTTTTACCTCGTGATAAAGGTAATTTGATATTTTTACTATCCTAGGCTCCTCTTCGGTCCCTATGTCGTAGTCTTCAACCTCTTCTGGTTGGGGTTGCAAAGCATATTTTAAGGGCATATGATTTTGGTCGAACAGTCTATCTAGAGGGATTAGTCCCTTTGGAATCTGATTGTTCTTTAAAACCAACATGCGATGATTAGCAATATTTTCCTGGAACCCCTGAGGATCCTCTCCCTCTTGCATGGTCATTTTGGTTTTCTTAATCAACGTGAGTTTCGGCGAAGTCGTCCACCATCTCGAGGAACTTCCTGATTTGTTCGTCATCTTCAAACACTTGCTAGTGTTGGATGTTGTTTGGTATGGAAGGTCTGTTCCTCACTTCTATGTGATACCTTAGTTTGAAAGTTGTAGGGGGGGCGAACGTTGAGGCTGCATTGGCTAATGAATCGGCTTGCAAGTTTTCAGAGCGTGGGATGAAATGAACATTTACGGACGAGAAGAAATTTTCTATTAAATCCCAGGTGCAATTCTTATAAGATCTTAATCTTGGGTGTTTGGCCTGGTATTGCCGATTTATCTGTTTCACTATCAACTCTGTGTCTCCATATACTTCCAAGTTCTTTATGTTCAGTTTCCTGGCAGCTTCCAACCCTAAGACTAGAGCCTCATACTCACATACGTTATTGGTGTAGTCTATATCCCACTGAAGCCTGTAAGAGAAAGGAATCACAAATTCATTTTTCAGGTGCTACAAACAATACTCTTGCACCTGCTCCTTCATATGACAAGGCAGCGTCAAAAAACATTTTCCAAATTCCAATGCTATACATATTTTCGTCTATTGTCTTCTTTAAAACTATTTACACCATTATCAAAAGACAAAATACAATTCCCTAGATCTTAATCGGCAACATAAACAAGATAATTGTTAGGATTATGTGGGTCGCTCACTGTGTATGCTAGCCTCGTCTCCCTGTATAGCCGAGTAAATTGTACACCAAACACAAGAATCATGGCATAGGTCATGTCTAGTTGAAGAGACCCCCCAAGTTTGGCTCCCCACGACCTAGATAGTAGCAAGCCATACTTCAGAGGTATATCAGCGATAACTACATCCATCAGGATGCTTTTCACCAGAACCTGTGCAAGAGTGACTACGGAATATTTTATCATACCCATGCACTTAACTATCCTTGAATCGAAAGAGTAGAGGTCTCCATAAGGGCTGGTGATCTCAAGGCCTAGTCTGTCCATAATAGACTTGGGCATTACATTATGTGAGGCTCCAGAATCTAGCATGCAGTTATGTAGTAGCTGATCATGCACATTTAGGGTAATATATAAGGGAGCGACGGTGACTCTGGCACCCTCGAAATGTGGACCAAAATTTATATTAGGCTTATCATCTTCCAAGTTTATCACGTCAGAGTGACTTTCTGGATCCGAAAAACCTATCATTTTGGTTATCTTCTTTCGACACATAGGATTCTTTGTTAATTTGACCAGAGTGATTAGTATTTTGATCTTATTTATCTCATTTTCAAGGCTAAAACCTCTTCTACCTTTGTCTGTTTCTCTGGTTGAAACCTAAGACTCCTTCTTTTCCAACTTATTTGTTTGTGTTGATTTATTTCCCGTGAAGTTATTTACCGGTATATGTGTTTCAACTGTCTTAATTTTTTTTTCTTGGGTATCATCCTCTTTTACTTTGGGATTCTATGAATCTACCCCTTTTATTTTGCTATTATGTTCTCGGTCTCCTTTGGGGTAGGCTCATATATTTCACCTCTTGGGAGAATTTTCTTGGGTTGAGGAGTCGACACAGGTTTGTTTCTAGGCCTCAGGTTGTACTTAGGTTGGACCTCAACCATTATAGGATCGGTCACTTCTTGATAGACAGAAACATCAGTGTTTTTTATGTCATCATCTTTATTTGACAGTTGCTGAGTGTTCAAGGACTTCTTGTAATCTTCTTTAGTTAAATAAGGTTGTGTGCAGTCATCACCTAAATTTGTCACATCTTCTTCCAGATCCTCAAAATCTTGTAGGTCGTTTCCTCCTATAACATTTTCATTTTTTAAAGGAGTTTGAATTTTTTGGTCTTCATGTTTAATCTGTCTTTGTTGATTTTGAGGGTTGGGGTTTCTTCTGAATTCCCTCTTAATGAAAGGATCTTCCTTGGATTGATATAGCTCCATTCTGGAAATCTTATTTGATAACTCTTTAATTATCCTGGCCATGTCATCCATTTTATCATCTGAGGATCTACTAGGCCCTGAGGGTCCCGCTTTTTCCCTAAGACGTTTGGTTTCTCGGTTTCTCGTTTCTACTTTTGTTTTTAATTTGCCAGAAGCCATCATTTTAGATTCAATCTCTACGGCATCATCCTGCATTTGGGTCAGGCTAGCCATTCTCCTTTCTCTCAACAAAAGTGTGAAATCAGGTTCGAAGGCTCCCGCAAAGGTTACCTTGGCTGTGGGTTGGGATGGTTTAACTTTGATTGGGATCTTATTGTATAACTTGTTAAACCTTTGAATGAATTCCATACCCGTTTCTGAATTTTTTTTCTTTAAAGACCCGAACTCGGTCAAATAATACAAATGGTATTTTCTTTCGCCCCATTGTCTAAGGAAAGAGTCTTCTAGGGCATCATAGGATAATATCGAACCTGCAGGTAGAATTTGAAACCAGGTTCGTACCTGTCCTTCAAAAGTCTGAACAAATAACCTCGAATATATGTCTTCGTGTTTGAGACCTAGGATATCTGCAAACTGATCAAAGAAATTTATATGTTTGGTCGCGGTCAGGTCCCCTTCCCCTGTAAATTTAGGTAATTTTTTCATGTAGTTTTCAGGAAGGTCGTAAAGAGGGACAGGAAAGACCAGATGTGCATATCTAGTAGCTACTTTAGCAAAAACTATGGGAGGCGAGGGTGGCCCTTGCCCCCCCCCCTCCTCCTATATCCCCTCCACCTCCTCCTCCTAAAACCCCTCCACCTCCACCTCCGGCGGCCACCATCGGTAGTATTGGATAGGAAAATGACATGTTATATGGAGGGTTCTGGAACACTAAAAGAGAATCTTTAGCTCCTTCGAGAGACGAAAAAAATGAAGAAGGGTGAAACGGGATGCGAGGACTTGGTTCCTCGTATTTGCAAGAGATGTAATAAGGGGAACCCATGGGCGTGGAATATGAGTATATGGTGTACTCTTCGAGACTCGACGAGGTTGGGAAATCTAACTGAAAGGTCGGTGGGATTTCGATCGCTGATAAATTTACTGAGGGATTTTCACCTTTATGTACGCCAGAGGTTGTCAGATGAATTTCATTTTTAACTTCAGGGAGAGATAAAGTTGGGTTGGGGGTTTTAGGGGGGGATTCTTGTGAAGTTAGCAGTTCGAAAGAAATCTCGGCCTTGGGTTGTGTGCAACTAAGCTGGTAGGCTGCAGTGGTTGGCTTAAGGGAACCTCTTGTTTTCAGTATTTTTTTGGGATTGGAAATGGGCGTGGTCTGTTTACCATATGGGTTTTGTCTAGTGTTCCTTCGACCAGATGCCAGCTTACTTAAATGTGTAGTCTCCAAGTGAATGATAAAAATAACCTTTATAAGGTGTTCACTCTTTGTTCACTATCAAAGGGTAGAAACTTGCAAAAAGGTCGTTCTCCCAGGGAAAAGGTTTTGTAACTTCATTCCCTGGAAACAGCACCAGAAATATGTTGTCCTAGAGTCTATACTTAAGTCTAGAAAGTACAGGGTCTAGGCATCTGAAAGTGAGTAAAAGATAAAAAGGGGAAAAATCAACCTTCGGGAAAAGGAAACTAAGGCTGATTTCTAAGTTGTCTCTGTCTCACTTCCAAATGTTCCTGGATACTTATATCCCATTCAATTGCATCCCATGAACGTTCGAGTTCGACCTGGGTGATGGTGGTTTTAAGTATGGTGTCAAAAAGGTTCAAAGCGATGCTGGTTTGATCCGATAGCCCGGGTTCAATGTTGGGTTGTCTTGCAAAGGGTACAGTCATGGAGGAACAAAAAATGAAAAGAAAGTTTGAGGTTTAAAATGATACTTCAATTTTTGATCGTATAAAAGAGAACTTTCGAGATCCGATGTTAAAGGTAGAACACAAACCAAAGGCCTTCTCTCGTAGTTGAGTTAACTTTTTAAAGAATCATGTATGAAATGTGAGAAAACATTAATCCGTCAACAATGTGAGGCTCCTATCAAGGGAGAATCTCGCCCTGTAAACAGAAGAAGAAAAAGGAAAGAAGTAATCTAACGAAGAATAAAATATAGAGATCTAAAAAGTTCATAGGTCTTGTACCTGTTGATAGCCGATACAGAGGAAAAACTGCAAGTGATTAGATGACTAAAAAATTGGTCACCACAGTAGAAGTTTCACTAAATTGTAGCTAAGCATTCATCATAAATATACGCGAAATGAAATTTAATGTAAGATAACAGAGAAAAAAAAACTCATAACTCAGTTTTCACAGAATCCGGAATCTTCGGATTGCTTTGTAATAATTTTCAAAAGAAAGAAAGTCTCTATTACAATCGACCAAGAAAGGTCCATTCCCTGTTCTCACTTTGAAATGCATATTTATACAAACTTCTAAACATTCGGATCTCAATCGTTCCAGAAGTATTTGGTTACAAAATGGGAAATTTAAGAGTTTCACTTCTTTGTCTTTGTCCTCCTTCATGTGGATAGAGCACCTTTCTTTATTTACTCTTCAGGTTCTAAAAATAGAACATGCAGACACTTGTCATTATTTGGCACTAGAAACCTGCCCCTTTGCCTGCTTGGTGCAGGTGACGCACCTCTCCATCAACTGGGCTATCAACCTGGAAGGCTCTGCTTGGTTGTTTGCCTCAAAAGTGTAACAAGGCTTCACTAACTGTGACAACCTTCCTCCTACTTTTCGATCTTCAGTGATGATAGAACATAACTGTACACTAGGTTTTATTAACCATTTATCCACTTGGACTATATCAATCTGGCTTATCTATGATATTTCAGCCTGCTCTTTTTCCTCGTTCTCCTTGATATTGAGCAGGTTCTTGGCTATATCGATCTAGCCGAGTGTCCCAGCGCTTCTTTTCCTGTCAAGATCCGACAAACTTTCATTTATCAAGCCAAAAGTTTCTTCACAAGAATTTCTCATTTCTTTAGCTTGTTCTCTGCTTTCTAATATATTATTCTCCCACGCCTTCAGTAAGATATTACCTCTGGTTTTCTATGGGATGGAAAGCCTGGAACTACCAACCATTTATTTTTTTATCATGGCTATAACAGCCTCTTGGAAAGCGACCCAAGCCGCTCCATATTCTCTTTCTCTCAAAGAAATGTCTTCCAGTACTTGGTCAATGGTCCTGGAATGGTATTGGATGGCCTCCACTTTAGCAAGTAAATCTTGTTGAGCTACTGACACTCTTTTTCAGATTTCAATGGCTTGGGATTTGAATATCCCAGAATCTATAACCTGGCTCTCGGTAGAATTCAACTTTACCTATAACTGCCTGATCAGTTCTTCTTGTTGGGTTACCTGTTCTTGGTTGGTCTGGGTCGGCTGATGTATTTGTTCGATATCGGATCTGAGCTGCTAGATTTCCTTTTGATCAGCTACTCTAGCTTGCTCTAGACCTATGTTCACCTGATCTATGGCATTTTCCTTTGCTGTAGCTAGCTTAGCCTCCAATGTTCTGATCAAACGGTTCTTCTGATTTAATTGTTCCTTTAGAGATCCGATAGAAAATTGGTTGGTTGTAGCAAAATCTCCCAACGTCCCTACTATCTGAGTGGCGAATTCTTCCTTTTTCATGGCCTTCCCGTATGCTAGGATTTTGAATGTTTTAGCTACTATGCCTGCTTCTTGGTAAATCTCTTACTTCACAATGGCCTTTCTCTTCTTATCGAAGAAAAAATCATTCGGAAGCAACTCTTCTAAAGTAATGAGTGCCAGTTCCTTGCCGAAAATCCATCCCGTGTCTAGGGTCCCCTTTGTGGACTATAGGGGAGTGATAGAAAGGATGGGAATACCGATTTCCTTGGATGGTTTCTCTGGGGTAACAACCGTGGCTGGCTTGTTTGATGGGTTGGGGATCTCGGCTTCTTGTTCCAAGTCCCCGGTTTCCTTTTTCTTTTCTTGATTTTCCTCTTGGTTAGAACCCAAATATTTTGAGCCCTTGGCTTCCATTTGCTGTACATCTGCAGTCTTTGGGTTCTTACCCTATAAAAATGTGGGAAGGAAGCTCTGTCGGTGTTCCTAAAACTTGAAAAGATCAACCCTATCCCCAGGCGATAGGGCTTGAATCTGGCTTAGGACCTTGGCATAGGATCTCTCACCTCAGAAGATGTCGTCATGAGGCGAGTGCTCATGTTCATATCTTTTCAGGCCACAACTTGCCATGTGATTACTAACAACCTTATGTGGGTCATGTTTCCTGAACTCGATGTTGACAAATTTAAATTCCTCCAAGGTCATAGCCTCAGCTTTGGTGTGTCCGAAATCTAATAAAGAATATGTATTAAAATGAATGGGGAAGGGCAGCCATACCTTCTTTGAAAAACCTTTAAGTTCTTTTCTTATACCACCGAGCCCGGTTTGCCTGGAGATTTCGCGGCATACTAGCTTATCTGACATAAATAGTGGTAGACCATATGGGAGAACAGAGGCGTCGAAAACCTTGATGTATGAAAATTTTTCTTCTACATACCAGTCAGCCACACTACCCAAGTTGGCGGCGATGCTATCTGAAATCCTGGGCGGTGGGTTACCGAATATGGAGACATGCATCGGTGCCATTACCCAATTGAAAATATCATATATGAATTATGTGGCCTTATCCTCCCAAAGTTTTGAGTGATAGACATGGATAGGCTCAACATTAGATGGAGTCCAACTCCATCTCATTAGAGGAAAATGCATCATGAAACAAATGGCGTCCATGACGTAGGTGGACATGAAAAATGAGGTTGTCTTCTCGCTCACCTTCTGTGCTCGATATTCGGTAATTTGACGAGTTAGACTGTCGGACAATAGTTTGGCCCAGTCGAAAGAACAACCTTCAGCTACTATATAAATCAGAGGCACCCACGGGAGGAAACAGTGTGTGGTGTCCTCCCTCCCATACAACCTACATGCCATCATTTTTATATACCTGAATGGAGGCTCTAAAGAGGAGATTGAATAAATAGCATTAGAATCTTCCCTAAATTTTGCGGGGTGCGAAACCCAATCCTTGATCAGCTCAGGCAAGATTCTTCTATATTGCTCGCATTCCTTCTCCTTGAAACCTTCCAAAAACTTGGCATTGTTTGCGAAGTTTGGCGTGGGTGACAGTTGATACATTGTCTGCAAATGTTCTGGTCTAAAGGTCCCAACCATCACATTTTGTTTGCTGATGATATTCCTAGTCAGGATATCCACATGGTCTAGCGCCCATCTGATCATATCATAATAAGGAAGGAGTCGTGGCCTTGCCACTATTTTTTGCATATTTGCTTGAATGACGATTTTGTATTTGGTGGCCAAATCATCCTTCTTGTTATCGCTGGAATCATCTGAACAGTTCAATGATTCAGACTGAAGAATGCCAGAGATGTATGTCCAGGTTTTGACAGTATTAATACTTCGGGGTGAAGTATCAGAAACTGCATCTGAGCCCTAACCTGAACTCTCTGCAGCCTCATTGGATGCTTTTCGTGGAGCCATGATAGAAAACTCTGTGTTCAGATCTCCTGTAGTAAGAATTGTAAACACAGAAAGAAGTTATCCTGATGAAAAAAAAAAACAACTTTGCATGCAAGATAGAAATAAAATTGAACAAATAAAAGAAACTCCCTTGCTTTAATCTTTCAACTTTGCGTGAGTCCTTGCTGACAGAATGGTCAAATCATTTAATGGAAAGATTTAGGCGTGAAACAAGATCTTATTTTCCATTAACTCATCAAGATTCAAATCAATGCCATAAATGTTTAAAAGATTTTTGATAATAAATAAATGCGGAAACATTCAAAATCTCATCTGTAGACTGCCTACGTTAAAAGGTCCTTTAATGCATTAATTAATTTAGTTAATTCCTTTAACTTTGTACCTTCAACCCTCGAAACATTTTTTCGGCATTTTTCGTCTAGGATAATTTTGTTTCTAGTCTTGGAATGAAAAATACCCGAAATCGCGATGGCGCGATTTAGTTAAAAAATCATGATCTGACTTAAGTTCTTAATTAACCCATTCTTAATTAATAAAAATTGTGACTTCGCAACTGAAGGCTACGAAGGTATAGTTTTTTGGGAGAGCGATCTCCGAGTGGCGAAACCCTGATAGTGCTTAACCAGGGTTTTAAAGTGACTTACCCCTGACACTAACCTGGGTGAACTTTTGAAATTGTTTCGTGACTTTGTATATCGGAGCTTGGAAACCTTGCGACTTGTAACTCCCGAAGCGCGATAACGTGAGGTAATAAAAGTGATAGACTTTCTTAATGGTTAGGGGATGGTGACTTAGGACTATAACGGCTATCGCCACTTTGCATGTCGAGGTAAACTTTTGATTTCAAGAATTATATTTCAACCACTTGTAAAAGGCGTCTCCAATAGGATGCATGCAAAGGTTCTCCTATTCTGATGGGGTACAACTCTCTAGTCAAGGTCACCAGCAAAGGAAGAATTGATCTCACAAACAAAAGCTTCACGAACATGCTACATGTTCCCAAAATATTTGTCAATATTCTCTCTATGTGTCAGATGAAAAAATACAACACCGGAAAGAGAGTCATATTCACAAATTATGCAGTAGATATCTATGACATGCAAACCAATTCCAGAGTTGCTACTAGTGAGGTAAATCATCAATCTATACTCTACACATTTTCTAAATTTATTGAACCATATTTTGCATTACTGCTTACCCATGATGATGAAAGCAGTAGGATATGGCACAAAAGGTTCAAGAATTTAAATTTCAGATATATGGAACAACTTATCAAGCAAGGAATGGTTGATGGTCTACCTGACATCCACTTCTCCAAATGAATTTGTGAGGGATGTGTTCTTGGAAAATACCCTCAAGATATATTCGACAAAGGAAAGACTCAGAAGGCTTCCTCTCCTTTATATCTGATCCATAGTGACCTCATGGTTCCTTTTCCGCATCCATCAATCATTAAAGAAAGGTACATGATAAAAAAATTTGACGATTTTCATGCTTTAGATGGATTTTCTTTCTTAGGAAAAAATCAGAGGTCTTTCAACACCTCAAAGATTTCAAAGCCCTTGTTGAGACACAGAAAGGAAATAAAATCAAAGTCCGCTGAAAATATAATGGGGAGATTATGTCAACCATGAGATACAAAATAAATTTCATGAGGTTGGGATTTAGTTGCTGATCAAAATCTGGACCAGGGGTCAAATTTTAGCTCAAAAATTAACGTTCTCGGAATTGCCCCAAAACAAACGAGAGCGTAGCCCTCAACGTCATGAATCCAACGCAACTCATTTCGTCTCAAACGGACATCGAGAGTGAGAGATACAACGATCTGTTCGTCAAGTCAAACAGGCAAACAAAATGGATGTTGACTGTACAGTCCATACAGTCCATACAGTCCGTATGGATGCTGATGTGGCATGACCATATGCTGACGTGGCGGTCATACGATGATATGGCAGAGGTGACGTGGAATTTTTGGATTGGTCGACATCTGGGTGAATCGTGTTGTGACACATGGCATCATTTTTGGCAAATGGTGTGGTGCCACGTGGCCCAGTCATGGGCTTCCACATGGAACCCCTTTATTGGTTAATGGTTTATTGGTTTGTTGTTTAAAATTTTGTGGAGTCGACTGGATTTGAACCAGTGACCTCCCCCTTTGGTAAGTGCTTTAACAAAGTCCTCTGTGCCAATAGACCACGTGTTATTCCTTGTAATGTATGCGGATTTTAATCTATTTAAATTTAACATATGGTATATTGGAGTGGGGGGTCGGGTCGGGGCTAGCCCCGACCCACGGTTCTATGTTTTACATATGACCACATTTCAAAAGGGCGTGGGGTTTATTTGTGTAGG
>SNQJ01S0024407.1:86688-107088 GCA_010110895.2 Picea sitchensis
ATTCTTCTCTTGTATGCATGTGAAGAAAGAGGTTTCAGATTCGGGTAGAAGGTCAAAAGTTAAAGTCTTAAGGGTCATTTTCTGCGTATAAGTTTAGAGCCCTAGCTTATTAGTCCGTAGGGTAGAATACCCAACAACAATTAGCAGTTGGCATATTGATGTATACGATGGTTTGCAAAAGACCAGACATTGCACATGCAGTGGGAGTTGTGAGCAAGTATATGAACAATCCAGGTAAAGACCATTGGGAGGCAGTAAAGTGGATTCTTGGGTATGTGAGATGTACTTCTACTCATGCATTATGTTTTGTAGGTTCAGACACTGTTATACAGGGATATGCTGATTTAGATATGGCAGGTGATAAATATAGAAGGAGGAGCACCAAAGGGTATGTTTTTACTATAGGTGGAACAACAATAAGTTGGATTTCGAAACTGCAAAAGGTTGTTTCACTTTCAACAACAGAGGCAGAGTATGTTGTCGATATAGAGGCTAGTAAAGAGATAATTTAGTTACATAGGTTTATGGAGGAATTGGGAAAGAAGAAGGATAATAGAAGGTTGTATTGTGATAGTGAGAGTGCCAATCATCTTGCAAAGAACTCAACATTCCATTCGAAGACTAAGAATATACAACTCAGGTACCATTTCATGTGATCTGTCTTGGAAGATGGACATTTGAAGTTGGAAAACATACACACTAGCCAGAATCTTGCAGACATGTTAACTAAGGGAGTAACTAGGGAGAAACTGAGTTCCTTATCACTTTCATTTGGTCTTCAAGAATGAATATGAAGATGAGAAATTTTCCAGGTCCAATAAGGATCATAGTCCATCATATAAAATAACAGTGGAGTTGTTGAGATCAGTATCCAAGTGGGATATTGTTGGTTGTGGAGCCTGATCATCTTCCTAATTCAGAGGTCTTTGTTTTCAGCCATGTTTATACCCCATGAAGAATTTACACCCCGGAAGAATGTACATTCCTCCACACGGGGGATTTCAGAGGAGGGTTACCCCCTTTGAGAGGTCCGGGGGAAAGTGGGCCCCCAACGATGGTTCATGGGCGAATCTCCTGAAGGAAAAATTGCCTTGTAAATGTATATTTTAATTTCATTTTTAAATCTGGACCGTTCATTATAAGGTTGCAAATATTAAGGTAGAAGCTATATTAGGTTTTTTTTCCCTATAAGGAAACCCTCTTTTGTGAGGAAAATGTATTGCGACTATGCATAATTGTGAATATTGTATCCTGAGAGAGGATACTGTGAGAGAAATAAGACGAAGTTACAGTGGGTGTGATGTAGGTTGTATCCCTTCATTTTTTGGAGAGTAGTAAAGGAAGGACATAGAAATTTCTCTAGTGGATGTATCCCACACTGGATGAACCACATATATCCATGTCTCTATTGTATTGTGTATCATTGTGTTTTATTTCTGCATTTGTTTGATTTATATTGCTCCATGATCATTTTTTTTCTAACATATATTTGTAGACATGTCACCCTTCTTGACGTAGCATGGGTGTCAGCCTTTTATTTTTCTTAGTTCCCCTTTATCTTTGCAAACTTGTCACCTTTCTTGACCTGGCATGGTTGTCAACCTTTTCTTTTTCTTACTACCCCTTTATATTTTCTCACGTCTACCCCTTGATGACATGGCATAAGTGTCAATATTTTATTTTTCTTAGTACCCATTTATCTTTTCTGACGTGTTACCCTTCTTGACGTGGCATGGGTGTCAACCTTTTAGTTTTCATAGTACTACTTTATCTTTCTAGACTTGTCACCCTTCTTGACATGGCATGGATGTCTAACTTCCATTTTTTTAGTACCCCTTTATCTTTTCTCATGTATCACCATTGTTGACATGGTATAGGTTTCAACATTTTCATTCTATTTGTAACCCTTTAACATACATGTAACCTTTCTTGACATGGCATGAGTACCAAACTTTTCTTTTTCTTAGTACCCCTTTATATTTGCGTACATGTCACCCTCCTTGATGTGGCATGGGTATCAACCTTTTCATTTTATTAGTACCCCTCTATCTTTGTGGACATGACACATTTCTTGACGTGGCATGGGTGTCAACCATTTATTTTTCTTAGTACCCCTTTATCTGTGTAGACATGTCACTGTTCCTGACATGGCATGGGTGTCAACCTTTTCATTTTCTTAGTACCTCTTTATCTTTGTGTACATGTCACCCTTCTTGAAATGGCATGGGTGTCAACCTTTTCTTTTTATTTGTACCCCTTTATCTTATCAACCTTTTTTTTTGTACCCCTTTGTCCTTGCTCACATGTCACCCTTGTTGAAGTGGCATGGGTGTGTCCACCTTTTATTTTTCTTAGTACACCTTTCTCTTTTCAAACATGTCACACTTCTTGGCGTGGCATGGGTTTCAACCATTTCATTTTCCAAGTACTCATTTATCTTTGTGGACATGTCACCCTTCTTGAGATTTCATGGGTGTCAACCTTTTATTTTTCTTTGTACCCCTTTTTCTTTTTGGATGTGTGACCCTTCTTGAAGTGGCATGTGTGTCAACATTTTATTTTTCTTAGTAACCCTTTATCTTTTCTCATGTCTCAACCTTTATGATATGGCATATGTGTCAACCTTTTTTCTTTCTTAGTACCCCTTTATCTTTGCAAAAATGTCACCCTTACTGGCATGGCATGGGTGTCAACCTTTTCTTTTTGTTAGTACCTATTTATATTTGTGGACATGTCACCCTTCTTGAAGTGGTATGGATGTCAACCTTTTTTTTTTATTAGTATCCCTTTATATTTGTGTACATGTCACCCTTATTTATTTGGCATGGGTGTGAACCTTTTATTTTTTTTAGTACACCTTTATCTTTTCTCATGTCTCACCCTTTATCTTATCAAATTTTTATTTTGTTTAGTACCCCTTTGTCTTTGCTAACATGTCACCCTTGTTGACGTGTCATGGGTGTCAACTGTTTCTTTTTCTTAGTACCCCTTTGTCCTTTCGGACATGTCACCCTTCTTGGTGTGGCATCAATGTCAACCTTTTATTTTTCTTAGTACCCCTTTATCTTTGCAGACATGTCACCCTTCTTGACATGGAATGGATGTCCACCTTTTCTCTTTCTTAGTACCCCTTTCTCTTTGCTCACCTCTCACCCTTTACCTTATCGAAATTTTATTATTTTTAGTATGCCTTTGTCTTTTCTGACATTCCATCCTTATTTATGTGGCTTAGGTGTCAACCTTTTCTTTTTCTTATTTCCCCTTTATCTTTGCGAACATTTCATCCTTCTTGACAATGGCATGGGTGTCAATATTTTATTTTTCTTAGTACACCTTTATATTTTCTCACGTCTAGCCCTTGCTAACATCGCATAGGTATCAACCTTTTATTTTTATTAGTACCCATTTATATTTGTGGACATATCACCCTCCTTGACATGGCATGGATGTCAACATTTTGTTTTTCTTAGTACCCCTTTATCTTTGTAGACATGTCCCACTTCTTGATGTGGTACATCTGTCAACATTTTATTTTTCTTAGTACCCATTTATATTTGAGGGAATTTCACCCTTCTTGACATGGCATGGGTGTCAACCTTTATTTTTCTTAGTACCCCTTTATATTTTTGGACATGTATTCCTTCTTGAGATGGCATGGGTATCAATCATTTCTTTTTCTTAGAGACCATTTATCTTTTCTTGTTTCTCACACTTTATCTTATCAGAATTCTATATTTTATGGTACCCTTTTGTATTTACTTACATGTCACCCTTGTTGACATGGCATGGTTGTTAACCTTTATTTTTTTCTAGTAACCCTTTCTCTTTGTGTAATGTCACCCTTCCTGGCGTGGCATGGGTTTCAACCTTTTCCTTTTATTAGTACCCCTTTATCTTTGCAAACATGTCAACCTTCTTGACATGGAATTTGTGTCAACATTTTGTTTCTCTTAGTACCCATTTAACTTTGCAGACATGTTACCCTTCTTGACATGGCACATGTTTCAACCTTTTTTTTTTCTTAGTACCCCTTTATCTTTGTGGACACATCACATTTCTTGATGTGGCATGGGTGTCAACCTTTTCTTTTTCTTAGTACCATTTTATCTTTGTGGACATATCACCCTTCTTGACATGGCATGGTTGTCAAACTTTTATTTTTCTTAGTACCTTGTTATATTTTCTCACATCTCACCCTTGCTTATATGGCATAGGTGTCAACCTTTTATTTTTATTATTTCCCCTTTATCTTTGTAGACATGTCACCCTTCTTGACGTGGCATCAATTTTAAACTTTTATTTTTCCTAGTACCTCTTTATCTTTGCAGACATGTCACCCTTCTTGATGTTCCATGTTTGCAACCTTTTATTTTTCTTATTACCCCTTTAATGTTTCAAACATGTCACCCTCCTTGACGTGACATGGTTGTCAAAAAAAAAATTCTAAGTACTTATTTATATGTTCACATGCCTTAGCCTTTATCATTTTTTACCTTTTATTTTTTTTAGTTCCCCTTCATCTTTTTTGACATGTCACCCTTGTTGATGTGGAATGGTATTAATTATTTTATTTTTCTTCTTACCCATTTATCTTTTTCAAAATTTCACCCTTCTGGATGTGGCATGAGTTTCCACCTTTTCTTTTTCTTAGTACACTTTTATCTTTGTGGACATGTTACCTTTATTGACGTAGCATGGGTGTCAACATTTTATTTTTCTTACCACCCCTTTATCTTTGTGAACATGTCACCCTTATTGATGTGGCATGGGTGTCAACCATTTTTTTTCCCTTAGTAGCCCTTTATATTTTCTCATGTCTCACCCTTTCTAACATGGCATAGGTATCAAACTTTTATTTTTCTCAGTACCCCCTTATCTTTGTAAACATCTCACCCTTCTTGACGTGGCATGGCTGTCGACCTTTTATTTTTATTAGTACCCCTTTATCATTGTAGAAATGTCACCCTTATTGATGTGGCATGGGCATAATCATTTTATTTTTCTTAGACCCCTTTATCTTTGTGGACAGGTCACCCTTCTTGATGTGGCATGGGTGTCAACCTTTTCTTTTTCTTTGTACCCCTTTATCTTTTCTCACGTCGAACCCTTTCTAACATGGAATAGGTGTCAACCCTTTCTTTTTATTAGTACCCCTTTATCTTTGCAAACATGTCACCCTTCTTGACATGGAATGGGTTTCAACATATTATTTTTCTAAGTACTCGTTTATCCTTGTGGACAAATAACCCTTATTCTTGTGGCATGGATGTAAACATTTTTGTTTTTTAGTACCCCTTTATCTTTGCCCATTTCTCACCCTTCATAACATGGCATAGGTTTCAACCTTTTATTTTTCTTAGTACCTCTTTATATATGCAGACATTTCACCCGTCTTGACATGGCATGGGTTTCAAATTTTTCTTTTTCTTAATACACCTTTATCTTTGCGGATATGTCACCCTTCTTGAAATTTAATGGGCATCAAGATTTTATTTTTCTTAGTACTCGTTTATATTTGCATACATGCAACCCTTATTGACTTGGCATGGGTGTCCACCTTTTCTTTTTCTTAGTACCCCTTTCTCTTTGCTCACGTCTCACCCTTTACCTTATCAACCTTTTATTCTTTTTAGTACCCCTTTGTATTTTCTAACATGTCACGCTTCCTAATGTGGCATGGGTGTAGACATTATATTTTTCTTAGTACTGCCTTGTGTTTGCTAACATGTCCTCCTTGCTTATGTGGCATGGTTTTCCACCTTTTATTTTTCTTAGTACCCATTTATCTTTGCATACATGTCATACTTTGTGATGTGGCATAGGTGTCAACCTTTTATTTTTCTTAGTACCCCTTTATATTTTCTCAAGTCTCACACTTTCTGGCATGGAATAGGTGTCAATATTTTCTTTTTATTAACACCCCTTTATATTTTTGGACATGACACCCTTCTTCAAGTGGCATGGGTTTCAACCTTTTCTTTTTCTTAGTACCCCTTTATATTTGCAGACATGTCACCCTTCTTGACATGGCATGGGTGTCAAACATTCATTTTCCTTATTAACCCTTTATCTTTGTAGACATGTCAACCTTCATGATGTTTCATAGATGTCATCCTTTTATTTTTATTAGTTCCCCTTTATATTTTCTCACGTCTCACCCTTGTTAACATGGTATAGGGGTGAAACTTTTCTTTTTTTTAGTACCCCTTTATCTTTGCAGACATGTTTCCCTTATTGACGTGGCATGCGTATAAACATTTCTTTTTCGTAGTACCTCTTTATCTTCAAAGACATTTCATCCTTTTTGACGTGCCACATGTTTCAACCTTTTCTTTTTCACAGTACCCATTTATCTTTAGGGAAATTTCATCCTTCTTGAAATGGTATGGGTTTGATACTTTTCTTTTAATTAGTTATCGTTTATGTTTTCTCACGTCTCACACTTTATCATATCGATCTTTTATTTTTTTAAATAACCATTTGTCTTTACTAACATTTCACCCTTACCAACATGGCACGGGTATCGACCTTTACTTTTTCTTACTATACCTTTATCTTTGCGAACATGTCACCCTTCCTGACATGGCATGGGTTTCAACCTTCTCCTTTTCTTAGTACCCCTTTATCTTTGTAGACATCTACCCCTTATTTACATGGCATGGGTGTCATCCTTTTATTTTTCTTAGTACCCCTTTATCTTTTCATACATGTCACCCTTCTTAATGTGCCATGGGTGTCAAACTTTTGTTTTTCTTATCACTCCTTTATATTTTCTCACATCTCACCCTTTATATTATAGACCTTTTATTTTTTTATTACCCTTTTGTCTTCACTAACATGTCCCCCTTGCTGACGTGGCATGGTTTTCAACCTTGTATTTTTCTTAGTACCCCTTTATCGTTGTGGACCTATCACCCTTCTGGATGTTCCATAGGTGTCAACCTTTTCTTTTTATTAGTACCCCTTTATCTCTGTGGACATATAGGTGTCAACCTTTTCTTTTATTAGTACCCCTTTTATCTTTACTGACATGTCACCATTCTTGACGGGTAGCTGGTGTCAACCTTTTCTCTTGGTAATGCCTTTATCTCTTTGCTCGTCTCGGGTCTTTTGAATGGGTATAGGTCTCAATCTTTTTTTTTTTAGTACCCCTTTATCTTTGCGAACATGTAACCCTTATTGATGTGGCAAGGGTGTCAACCTTTTCTTTTTCTTAGTACCCCTTTATATTTGATCACATCTCACCCTTTATTATATGGAATAAGTGTCAACCTTTTATTTTTCTTAGTACCCATTTATCTTTGAGGACATCTCACCCTTCATGATGTGGCATGGGTGTGAACCTTTTATTTTTCTTAGTACCCCTATATATTTGGAAAGATGTCACCCTTCTTGACTTGGCATGGGTGTCAACCTTTTCTTTTTATTAGTACCCCTTTATCTTTATGGATGTATTACCCTTATTGTGTGGCATGGATGTAAACCTTTTATTTTTCTTAGTAACTGTCTATGTTTGTGGACATGTCACCCTTCTTGATGTGGTATGGGTGTCAACCATTCATTTTCTTAGTAACCATTTATATTTGCAGACATGTCACCCTTATTGATGTGGCATAGGTGTCAACCTTTTCTTTTTCTTAGTAACCCTTTATATTTGTGGATATGTCACCCTTCTTGACGTGGCATGGGTGTCAACATTTTATTTTTCTTAGTATCTCTTTATCTTTGCGAACATGTCACCCTTATTGATGTGGCATGGGTGTAAAACTTTTATTTTTATTACTACCTCATTATCTTAGATCATGTATCACCCTTGATGACATGGCATAGGTGTCAACCTTTTATTTTTATTAATACCCCTTTATATTTGTGGACATGTCACCCTTATTGATTTGGCATCGATGTCAATATTTTCTTCTTCGTAGTAGCCCTTTATCTTTGAGGACATGTCACCCTTATTGATGTGGCATGGGTGTCAACCATTTATTTTTCTTAGTACCCCTTTATCTTTTTGAACATGTCATTCTTCTTGGTTTGGCATGGATTTCAAAATCAGTGAACCCGATGAGGTACAATGTAGAGTCTACTGCATAGTGAATCCCAAAGGTGATGGTGCCTTGTATGTATCGAAGGATACACTTTGTATCCTTCCAATGTATCTCCTATGACTTCTGCATGAACCTAAAGACTGCTCCAACTACATAGGATAGGTCTGGTATGGAGTGTGTGAGATACATCAGGATCCCCATTAGTTGTCTATACAGTGTTATTTCAACTAGTGGAGTGTCCCTGCAACCCTAAAGTTTGACTCCTGATAGGAAAGGAGTCAAGGCATACTTGCAGTCTGTCATGTGAAATATCTCAAGGAGATCTCGTGCATACTTGGCCTAAGACAGTTTGATGCATGATGCATCCTGACTAATCTCGAGTCCAAGGAAGAAATGTAGTGGACCCATGTCCATCATCAAGAACTTGTCATGCAAAATCATCTTGACTACAACAATCTCTAACGTTGAGCAATCGATGACCAACAAATCATCTACATACATAACTAGGAGTAGAAGTGAATCAACTGTCTTAAGCATGCAAACATTCAGGTCTAACTTACAACGTACAAAGGTTTTTGACAGCAATTAGGAGTCCATATTGGCATACCATGCCCTCGGGGCCTGCTTGAAGCCATAAAGAGACTTCTTCAGTCGACAAACCAAAGATAAATCCTGCACAAATCCATAGGGCTGCTCCATATAGATCTCCTAAAAGATATCGTCGTGAAGAAATGAATTCTTCGTGTCCATCTGATGGAATTCTCATCCCTTGGTTTCCACAATGGAAAGTGCCAAATGTATGGAATCCATCTTCACTACTAGAGCGAAGGTCTCATCATAGTCAATGCCATGCACTTACTGAAAGCCTTTGGAAAATAGTTTGACTTTGTATATCCTAACCTGTCCATTTGTTGCATTCTTGGTCTTGTAGACCCATCTACACTTGACAAGTTTCCTTCCTGCAGGAAGAGGAACCAGATCCTATGTATGGTTCTCAAGGAGGGAGTTGTACTCCTCTTGCATGGAAGATTCCCAAAATCGATTTCTAGCAGCCTCACCATAGGAATGTGGATCTAAATACTGAACCAAGAAAATATGTATGGATGGTATCATCTCAGTGGTAGTGAGTGCAAGAGGAGGCTCCTCAAAATCAAATCGATTATTCCTAGTATAAGTTGGATCCACACCAGATCTCCTACATCATGAAGAGTAGTCTTATCCCACTTGAGCATCTTCTCTAGATCTCGATATACATCATCATGCATTGAATCTATGTATAGATCATCTAAATCCTCTTAGTCAGAACTCTCACCTGAAGAAGAGTCGGCATGTTCATGCTCATCATCTTTGACAAGTGGAAGAAAAAAAGTGTCTACATACGGCTGTTGAGGTACATGTGAGACACTTTCCTCGAATTGGATACTTCTCTCAATGATGAGTTGGTCCAAGGAAATATCAATGAGTCTATATCCCTTCACATTGTCAAGGTATCCAACAAAGAAACACTCTGTTCTCTATGGATCAAGTACCTTCCTCTTCTCCAAGGGAATCCTGGCCCATGCACGTGAACCTAAAATACGAAAGTGGGTCACTTTTGGTTTGAGGCCACTCCAAGCCTTGTAGGGGGTGTTATCCTTGAAAGATCTACAGGGAGATCTATTTTGTATGTAGGTTTCACAATTAAGTGATTAATCCCATAATCTTTGTGGAAGTGAATTTGCATGTATCATGAAAGATGCCATCTCTCTTGGAGATCTATTTTTCCTCTCAACAAGTTTGTTTTGCTGTGGAGTATAAGGAACCATGCACTACAACTAAATATCGACCTCATGACAAAGATTTTTATTGCGTGGTTGACATACTCTCCCCCATTATCCATTCAGAGGACTTTGATTTTCTTTCTTGACTGTGTCTCAACAAGGGCTTTGAAATCTTTGAGGTCTTTAAAGACCTCTGATTTTTGCCTAAGAAAGAAAATCCATGTGAAGCGTAAGAAATCATCAACAAAAATGAGCACGTACCTTTCTTTAATGATTGATGGATGTGGGAAAGGGCCCATGAGGCCACTATGGATCAGATCTAAAGGAGACGAAGCATTCTTAGTCTTTCCTTTGTCAAATTTCTCTTGAGGGTGTTTTCGAAGAACACATCCCTCAAAAATTTCTTTGGAGAAGTGGATGTTAGGTAGACCATAAACCATTCCTTGCTTTCTAAGTTGTTTCATATATATGAAATTTAAATGCCCAAACCTTTCATGCCATATCCTACTGCTTTCATCAGCATGGGTAAGAAGTAATGTAGAATCTGGTTCAATAAATTCATAAAATGTGTAGAGTCTATATTGATGATTTACATCACTGGTAGAAACCATGGAATTGTTTTACATTTAATAGATATCTAATGCATCAGGTGTGAATATGACTCTATTTTCAGTGCTGTATTTTTTCATCTGATACACAGAGAAAATATTGATATAAATTTTGGGAACGTGTAGCGCATTCTCAAAGCTTCTATTTGTGAGTTCAATTCTTTCTTTATCAGTGACCTCAACTGGAGAGTTGTCCCCAATCAAAATAGGAAGAAATTTTCATGCATCCAATGAAGAATAAAAATATTTTTTGGCTGCCATGTGTTGTGATTCACCTGAATCTACAATCCAAGCATCGAGAGAGGATTTTATGGAAATCAAAGCATGGATAGAATTGACTTTCTTGGGATTTTGATCTTCTGGCCTCTTCTTCTTGGAACCCTCAGGGGTGCGATCTCCAAGTTTTTTTTTTTTAAAGTATTTGTTCCATTTGATCTATATGTTTATGCATACAAGTGGATTCTAGATGGAATCTACATGGAATTAAGTGCATTTCTCCACTTTTCTTCCCTTTCCACCTTTGTATCTGGAGGCAGCGTTGAAGGGTTTTGAGTACCCTTCCTTCTTTGTATTTTCATGTTATTTCCTTTTGTATTTGTCTTTAGATTTATAATATTGATGACCACTACACTATTTCACAGTAAGTGCATGCACCTTTGGGCCTTTGATTTTTCCCATATTGATGAGCTTGTTCTGCTCTTTTGTTAGAGACTCAATAAAGGAATCAGAAGAGGGCATCGTCCAGGTGGATGTAGAGGCGATCCTAACTGAATGAAATGTATTTAAAAACATTGAGTATTCCATACCATCTTTGGAGAGAATGTTAAGAACCATTTATTTATCCTCCTTAGATTTATCAACCCCACAACCCTTGAGTTGTGACAACAAATCCTTATATTTGGTAAAGAAATATTGGATATTGTTGAAGGTTTTTGGATCCAAAGTGAGCAATTCCACCTTGATCATGTGTCCCCTCATCTCATCCTATTTTCCAAAAATCCATTCCATGGTGGTCCAGGATTCATTGGGGGTTTTACAGGAGGATATGTGAAAGAGGAGTTCAGGATAAATGAGACTGCAAATAGTTCCAAACACTTCATCCATTCGATTTAGATACTTGGATTTTTCTATGGCTGATGTTGGTTTGGTTTTTGTGTTCATGGTTAACTTGTATAATCCTATGCCTTGAGGGTTCATTATAATCTTCTACTTCCATGAAAATAAATTGTACGGTGTAAGAATGAATTCTTTTGGAAATTCCATTTTTCGTTGTCTTCAATCTTTGGTACCTGCAAAAATAATCTGGTGTTTCTTTTCCCTAGAATTCCATCAATGCTAATACAATGTAAATGTGTTGAACCTACATAGAATAGATCTAGCTAGAAAATGACATACACAATTTGTAGAGAAAATATGAGAAAAGAGAAGAAGGAGAGAAAGACTGGAAGAATTCTCATTAACCAAATGAATGAATGATAATTTACACATGATATACTCTGTATAAATCAAATAATGTGCACTGCAAAAGAAGACAATGTGATCTGGACACACACCAATAGTTACATGAGTAAAATACCAACTAGGCTAGTCTATCAAGAAGTTACAAGAGTGAACTTCCACCTAGTCTGAGTCAACTAGTCTCTCCGTCTTCAGTTAACTGATTGAAATAGAGTGAAGTGAGGAGGAGATTAGGGAATCATGAGTAATGCGCTAGTCTAGTGATAATCAAAAGGACAATGTGCATTAGTTGGTTATGATACCAATCCTGCATGGTGATGATCCCAATGTAGCATCTAGACTCCACTCAACTTATCAAAGTGAAGTGTGAACTAAAGAGAATATTATCCTAGAGGAATATTCTCCCTAAACTATAGGAGACCGAATAATGAATAATAAACATAAGGAAAACCTTAGGAAAAAATAAATCCTAGGTGTGTGTGAAGTATCTCCAACACCCCCCCTAAACATCACTATGGTGAAAATAAAGAATGGGTCCCGAAAACGAGGACATGTTAGGTACCTAAATACAAAAGATACACTGAAATAAACAAGGAAAGAGGGAAAAACTCATGGGAACCACCCCCACCACCCCCCCCACCCACCCCCCCACCCCTTCAAATTACAATGTATGTCAAAATAAGAAATGAGAGTTGCTAGGAAACTGTGTCCTTCACTCCAATATGACAACATAGAGAATGGAACTTCTCCTTAGTGAAGGTCTTGGTGAATATGTCTTCATTCTATTCTATTGAAGGATAGAACTATAGGTCGATGATCCCCTCATGTACTAAGTCCCAAATGTAGTGCATGTGGATCTCAATGTGCTTCATCTGCTGCCTATGAAATGGATATCTACAAAACTTCAGAGTGCTCTGGTTGTCACACCAGATGACGATCAATCGATGAAAATGAATTCCCAACTCAACGATAAAATGTTGTAGCCACATATCCTAAATGGTTATGTTAATTACCCATATGTACTCTACCTCGGCTAAAGATAGAGAAATAACATCTTGCTTCTTGCTCAACCAACAGATAGGATCGGAACCAATACTGAGTGAGTAACCAGATGTGGACTTATGATCAATGTTATCGCTAGCCCAGTCAGAATCAGTGAACGCGATGAGGTCTAATGTAGATTTTGTTTCATAGTGAATCCTAAAGGTGATGGTTCCTTATAAGTATCAAAGGATACAGTTTTCATCCTTCCAATGTAGCTCATGCAGCTCCTACATGAACATGGAGACTACTCCAAATGAATATGAGGGGTATGGTCTGGATTGTGTGAGATACAACAAGCTCTGCACTAGTTGTCTGTATAGTGTGTTGTCAACCAGACGAGTGTCCCTTCCATCCTCAATTATTACTTTTTATAGGAAAGGAGTCGGGTTAGACTTGCAGTCTATCATGTGAAATATCTCAAGGAGATCTCATGGATACTTGGCCTAAGACAATTTGATGCTTGATGCATCCTAACTAATCTTGATTCTAAGGAATAAATGTAGCGGACCCATGTCCATAATCAAGAACTTGTCATGCAGAATCCTCTTAACTACAAAAAGTGTTGAAGTTGAGCAACTAGTGATCAACAAATCATCAACATATAGAACGAGTAGAAGTGAATCGATTTTCTTAAGCATGTAAACATTTGGGTCTAACTTACAACGTACAAAGTTTTGTGACAACAGGTAGGAGTCCATATTGGCATACCATGCCGTCGGGGCCTAATTGAGGCCATAAAGAGAATTCTGCAGTATACAAACCAAAGATGAATCATACACAAATCCCTAGGGATACTCCATATATATTTCCTTAGAGAGATCATCATGAAGAAATGCATTCTTCACGTCCATCTGATGGAATTCCCATCCCTCAGATTCCATAATGGAAAGTTCCAAATGTATGGAATCCATCTTCTCTACTAGAGAGAAGGTCTCATCATAGTCCATGCCATGCACCTACATAAAGCCTTTGGAAACTAGCCTAGCTTTGTATATGCTAACTTGTCCATCCACTGTGCTCTTGGTCCCGTAGACCCATATGCACTTGAAAATTTTCCATCTTGAAGGAAGGGGAACCATATCCAAAGTTTGGTTATGAAGGAGGGAGTTATACTCCTCCTGCATGGAATATTCCCAAAAGGGATTTCTAGTAGCCTCGCTATAGGAATATAGATCTGAAGACTGAACCAAGAAACAATTCTTGGGTGGCATTGGTTCAGTGGTAGTGATTGAAAGAGGAATCTTCTCAAAATCATATTGATTCCTCCTAGTATCAGCTGGATTCCCAACAAGATCTCTTGCATCCTGAAGAATAGTATTGGCCCACTTAGGCCTCTTCTCTGGCTCTGCATCTGCATCTGCATGCACTGACTCTGCATTTAACTGTAATGACTCTATGTCTGGATAATCTGAATCCTATGAATCAAAACTTTCATCTGAATAAGAGTCAGAATGTGCATTCTCATCATCTCTTATAGGTGGAAGAACAAAAGTGTCTACGTGTGACTGTTGAAGTACATGTGAGACAATTTCCTCGAATTGGACACTTTTCTCAATGATGAGTCATTCCAAATAAAGATCAATTATTCTGTATCCCTTCACATCATTGGGGTATACAAAAAATATACACTTTGTGCTTTGTGGATCAAGTTCCTTCCTCTTAGCAGAGGGAATCATGGCCCATACACGTGAACCAAAAATATGGAAGTGGGTCACTTCTTGTTTGAGGCCTCTCCAAGCCTCGTAGGGGGTCTTGTCCTTGACATATATATGGGGAGATATTTTTTGGATGTAGGTTGAAAAATTAAGTGATTCATTCCATAATCTATGTGGAAGTGACTTTGCATGTAGCATGCAAGATTCCATCTCTTTTATAGATCTATTTTTCCTCTCAACAACTCCATTTTCCTGCCGAGTATAAGGAACTGTGTGCTGCAACTGATCTGAAAATAGAAGGCTGACTTGTTATGCTATGCAAACACCCTCTAATTCATTAAAATAAACTTTACAGGACCTTGCTTCATGTGTTAAAATATGCAAGATAAACTTATGTGTTAAGTTCATGTATCTTCTTGTAAATGCTTATGTGTGAGGATATGTTCTTTTAAATGGTTATATATGTAATTTCAATAAATACACAACAACATAACTTGCAAAAAATAAACCATGAAACTCACAACAATAACAAGATGATAAAGGAGTTCACCCCCCTCCGGGCTACATCTCCTTGAGCCTCCATCAATGGACTTGGCTCTCTGGGATTAATTTGTCAAAAGTTCTTTTACAAGCTGCTGCTCAACTCCAATGGAAAAAAAACTGTACCATTGAGATCAGAACACATAAAAACCCCAAAAATGACTAATAGAACTCTAAAAACGGATCATGGCTCATCCAGGCATGATCTCCTCTACATGTGGCCATAAGCTTCCCTGAGGCTTCTCTTTGGAAAAAAAACCTGTAAAAGTACTCAAAAGCCTCTGAAACCTGTCCCAATGTGTTCAGAGCATATTAATTAGCCAAAAAGGATTATTCAATCACAGAAAACAAACATAGGCTCACCAAACCATGTCCTCGATCAATGAGGGCTTCAAGCTCCCTAGAGCTTGCTGAGACTTCAATGGTGAAAAAATTGCAGAAGAAGTCTTCAAATGGCCTTGATAATAGTGCCAATGGATCCAAGACATCAAAAAACCCCTAGCTGGGCTTTTATGACACCTCAATCGACCAAAAGATGAAGAAGTTAGGCCTCCTCCATTTTCCTCCTTCAACCTTGCTGAAACTGGTTCGCCAAAATGCACCCTTGTTGCATGAACCTAGCACACACGCCATTTAAGGCGTAAAAAACCAGAACCGGGTGCAAGCGTGCCAATGGTGCAAACTGTAGGACTGTTAGGGTGCCTCCAGCCCCTAACCGCCTAGCACCTGGGCATATGGTCATATGACCGTGCGCAAATGTAGAAAGGGGCTAATCGTTAACTGTTTTAAAAACCAATTTTTAAAACCCATTTCCGTGCTCCTGGTCATGGGCATATGGCACATTCCAAGAAACCACGGCCTACAAAAATAAACCTCGTGCCCTTTTGAAATGTGGTCATATGTAAAACATAGAACCGTGGGTCGGGGCTAGCCCCGGCCCGACCCCCCACTGCAATATACCATATGTTAAATTTAAATAGATTAAAATCCGCATACATTACAAGGAATAACACGTGGTCTATTGGCACGAAGGACTTTGTTAAAGCGCTTACCAAAGGGGGAGGTCACCGGTTCAAATCCGGTCGGCTCCACAAAATTTTAAACAACAAACCAATAAACCATTAGCTAATAAAGGGGTGTCACGTGGCAGCCCATGCCTGGGCCACGTGGCACCACACCATTTGTCAAAAATGATGCCACGTGTCACAACACGATTCACCCAGATGTCGGCCAATCCAAAACTGCCACATCACCTCTGCCATATCATCGTACGACCACCACATTAGCGTACGGTCATGCCACATCAGCATCCGTACGGACTGTATGGACTGTACAGTCAACATCCATTTTTTTTTCCTGTTTGACTTGATGAACATATCATTGTATCTCTCGTTCCCGACATCCATTTGAGACAAAATAAGATGCGTTGGATTCGTGACGACGAGGGCTACGCTCTCGTTTGTTTTGGGGAAATTCTGAGAACGTTAATTTTTGAGCTAAAATTTAACCCCTGGTCCAGACTTTGATCACACCTTCCCACTAAAAGGCTTTTGGACCCACAAAATCTTATGATTATATGTCTGATTTCAATTTATATCAACTGATTCTACTTGAAAAGTCTTTTTGACAATCACCTGAATACCTTGACATGCCTTGCACTGCAACTGGCTATGTCCCTCAACCACTGCTCTCTGGCTGCTACTGACCCACTGCTCTCTCTGTGCTTGGAAGAATGCCAACCTTCCCACTGAGAATAATGTCCCTCTTGTGAACTCTTTGACGTCAACAAAATCAGCTCTCCATTGGCTGCAAAAACTTTTCCTGCGACATCTTTTCACAAGCCAAGAAAACCATCAATCTTGAAAACAAATTATACAAGACTGAAAAATGATGCCAACAAAATCTTTTGTTCTTCAAACAAACTGTCGCATCCTGTACTTCATCAAAGTACATGGTGTTTTCTTGCATCATGGTGTACTCAAAATCAACTTTCAAGTCAATAAACACCATCGACTAAACACAAGTCGAACGACATGATCGACACAACATAGTCGTCAGAAAATCATCGACACCAGTTGAGACTCATTTGAAACATCTCAACCTTCCAAAATGACAAGTGGACAAACATGATACACAATCATTTTACAATCATGAATCATTCATGATGAACCATCACCAGGTTCACTGCTTACACATACATAAAAACAAATGCATGCGCATGACTCTTCAACTCTCCTTCTAGTACAAACATAAGTACATAACCCAAAACATGTGGGTACATAAGAGTTGAAATGAAAAAGATAAATGGTTGTAACAAGTGAACATCATATCCATCTTTTACATCCTCCTGGCGAATTTATGCAACAACAAAAAATTCCTTCAAAATGAATTGCATTCACATGCAACTTGCATCATGCAAGTTGTGATAAACTGCTGCAACTTATCATGCTTCCCATAAATGCACACATAACGCTGAAAAGTGAATTTACAACAGAAAAATGCAAGCGTTACTAGCTCAAGAAATCCAACCATTTCTTACCAAGCCAACTCAACGGTGACTTTTTCTGCTGAAAATCGTCCTCTTGTGAATCATCTTGACTCACATCGATGATGGAATATCCTCTTCCATTCTTTCCAAACTCTTTATCCATCTACTTCTTATGTTGTGGATGAGTGGTTGGATGCAACGTCCAACATTGGTCAATGAGATGACCCCGCTTCTGACAATGAGTGCAAATCTTTTTCATCCTCTTTTTCGCGTTGTCTTTGCTTATAAAGTTTCCTGAAAGCGGTTAATCTTTTCCAACATTTTGAAACATGATGGTTATACAAACCACAATATGTACATGGATTCTTCCTTCCATTTTTACATACAAATTTATTATGCTTAACATAATCAAAAGCAACTGAATGATAAGTAGAATTATACCTTGAACATTCACCTTTATCGCCTCTTTGAGGAGGTGAATTTGAAGAGTTACAAGATCTCCTTTGAAGACCATCAAAAGTGTTCTTGTCCTCATCACTGTCACAACTCTTTCGTTTCACACATTTTCATTCATCTTGAATACAAGCCTTGCATGCTGGAGGGATTGAACTTTCAACAAAAGTTCTTGAACTTTCACCTTTAAAGCCTTCTTGAGGAGGTTAACTCGAAACAAAATTTATCCTTGGAACTTTTTCCCTTGTCTCCTCGACTTTGGAATTTTCTCCATATCTTCGTTCATATCCAAGACCACAATACTTAGGTCTTTCTTCAACAACAATAGGCTCAACAATGCCTTGTGCATGCTTACCCAAACCTCTACCTTCATAGCCCATTTTTAACAATAACTTGGACCCTATTCCTCTTGTGTGACTTTCAAAACCACCAAAACATTCATCTTTAGAGGAATTAGAAGATAAACTAACATTGCATACCTTATGTGCATGCATGTACTTGGTAAGGGTTTCCTTTGCCTTATGGAGTTGAATCTCCATCTCATGCAACCTTTGAAGAAGCTGGTCTTTCTCTTGCTTCATGGCCATCAACTGCTCTTCAAGGGCAATGTTCACATTTCTGTCTTCACACATCTCTTTCATCAAATCTCTCATAGTTAGAATCTCTTCTTTGTCAAATAATTTAGATAATGAAGATGTATGAGAACTACCAATGCTTGAAGCTTCCTCCATCCTTGGAAGATATCAAACTTCAACACAAAAACTTGCACAATACCAATAGCTAAATCTCAAGCTATCAATGGAAAACACATGAGCAAAACAAACTATGCTCTGATACCACCTGATCTGAAAATAGAAGGCTGACTTTTTATTCTATGCAAGCACCCTCTACTTCATTAAAATAAACTTTACAGGACCTTGCTTCATGTGTTAAAATATGCAAGATAAACTTATGTGTTAAGTTCATGTATCTTCTTGTAAATGCTTATGTGTGAGGATATGTTCTTTTAAATGATTATATATGTACTTTCAATAAATAAACAGCGACATAACTTGCATCAAATAAACCATCAAACTCACAACAATAACAAGATGATAAAGGAGTTCACCCCCCTCTGGGCTACATCTCCTTGAGCCTCCATCAATGGACTTGGCTCTCTAGGATTAATTTGTCAAATTTTCTTTTACAAGATGTTTCTCAACTCCAATGGAAAAACAAACTGTACCATTGAGATCGGAACACATAAAAACCCCAAAAATGACTAATAGAACTCTGAAAACGGATCATGGCTCATCCAGGCATGACCTCCTCTACATGTGGCCATAAGCTTCCCTGAGGCTTCTCTTTGGAAAACAACACCTGTAAAAGTCCTCAAAAGCCTCTGAAACCTATCCCAATGTGTTCAGAGCATATTAATTAGCCAAAAATGATTATTCAATCACATAAAACAAACATAGGCTCACCAAACCATGTCCTCGATCAATGAGGGCTTCAATCTCCCTAGAGCTTGTTGAGACTTCAATGGTGAAAAACTTGCAGAAGCAGTCTTCAAATGGCCTTGATAATAGTGTCAATGGATCCAGGACGTCCAAAAACCCCTAGCTGGGCTTTTACGACACCTCAATCGGCCAAAAGATGAAGAAGTTAGGCCTCCTCCATTTTCCTCCTTCAACCTTGTTGAAACTGGTTCGCCGAAATGCACCCTTGTTGCATGAACCCAGCACACACGCCATTTAAGGAGAAAAAACCTGGCACTGGGTGCAACCGTGCCAATGGTGCAAACCATAGGACGGTTAGGGCGCCTCCAGCCCCTAACTGCCTAGCACCTGGGCATATGGTCATATGACCGTGCACAAATGTAGAAAGGGGCTAACCGTTAACCGTTTTAAAAACCAATTTTTAAAACCCATTGTTATCACTGAAATTTTGTCCGCACGTGGCGACAAGAACTCCACATCGTCAAAATAGGACTGGAGTCATTCATGGCACAAGATTAATTCCACAGCATTGCAAAAGGGTCAAAAACTATACAAAATGACCAAAAATTTGAAGGGCGCTTTATAGCATCTGGGTGCGCGCGCGTATGCGCGTAACAGTAACGTACAAAGCGCGCATATGTGCACAAGGCGTGGCTGTTGGGCGAAAAACCCGTGCGCCTGCTAAATGACACATTTATTGAAATTGGTCGGCCTCCCAACCACTAATGGATCAGCTCCCAAGTCGATTTGACACCAAATCCGAGCTCAATCCTCATGGTGGGCTGGTCAAAGACCTAATTGAGCCCTAAATAGCCCCTTTTCACATTCAAAAGAGGTCACATAATAACCCAATGCTTGGCTATAAAAA
>SNQJ01S0024407.1:112361-126385 GCA_010110895.2 Picea sitchensis
TTGGACATGTCACCCTTATTGACGTGGCATGGTTGTGAACCTTTTATTTTTCTTAGTACCCCTTTATCTTTGCGGACATGTCACCCTTCTTGAAGATGCATAGATGTAAATCGTTTCATTTTCTTAGTACCCATTTATCTTTGTTCATATCTCACCCTTTATATTATCAACCTTTAGTTTTTTTAATTACCCCTTTTTCTTTGTTAACATGTCACCCTCACTGAAGTGGCATGGATGCCAACCTTTTCTTTTTCCTAGTACACCTTTATCTCTGCGGACATGTCACCCTTTTTGACATGGCATAGGTGTCAACCATTTATTTTTATAAGTACACATTTATCTCTACAAATACGTCACCTATCATGACGTGGGATGGGTTTCAACCTTTTATTTTTCCTAGTACCCATTTTTCTTTGTAGACATGTCACCCTTCCTGATGTGGCATGGGTGTCAACCTTTTCTTTTTCTTACTACTCGTTTATCTTTGCTCACATCTCAACCTTTATGACATGGAATAGGTGTCAACATTTTCTTTTTCTTAGTACCCATTTATCTTTGTAGACATGTCACACTTCTTGACATGGCATGGGTGCCAACCTTTTATTTTTCTTAGTACCCACTTATCTTTGAGAACATGTCACCCTTCTTGATATGGCATGGGATTCAACCTTTTTTTTTCTTAGTACCCCTTTATATTTTCTCACGTCTCACCCTTGATGACATGGCATAGGTATAAACCTTTTATTTTTATTAGTACACCCTTATCTTTGCATACATGTCACCCTTCTTAATGCGGCATGGGTTTCAACCTTTTTAGTTTTCATAGTACCCCTTTATCTTTGTATACATGTCACCTTTCTTGGCATGGCATGGATGTCTAAGTTTCAATTCTTTTAGTACCCATTTATATTTTATCATGTCTCACCCTTGTTGACATGGCATAGGTATCAACCTTTTCATTCTATGTGTAGCCCTTTAACTTTGCAGACATGTAACCCTTCTTTACAAGGTATGAGTATCAACCTTTTATTTTTCTTAGTACCCATTTATCTTTTTAGACATGTCACCCTTCTTGATGTGGCATGGGTTTCAACCTTTTCTTTTTATTATTACCCCTCTATATTTCCAGACATGTCACATTTATTGACGTGGCATGGGTTTCAACCATTTCGTTTTCTCATTACCCCTTTATCTTTGTAGACATGTCACCCTTCTTGATGTGGAATGGGTGTCAACCTTTTCTTTTTCTTAATATCCATTTTTCTTTTCTCACGTCTCACCCTTGATGACATGTAATAGGTGTCAAACTTTTTATGTTTATTAGTACCCATTTATCTTTGTGGACATGTCACCCTTCTTGATGTTGCATGGGTCTCAACTTTTCCTTTTTCCTGCTACCTCTTTCTCTTTGAGGACATGTCACCCTTCTTGACATGGCATGGGTGTCAACCTTTTATTTTTATTGTTACCCCTTTATCTTTTCTCAAATGTCACCCTTTACCTTATCAACCTTTTTTTTGTATACCCCTTTTTCCTTGCTCACATTTCACCCTTGTTTAAGTGGTATGTGTGTCAACCTTTTCTTTTTCTTAGTACACCTTTCTCTTTGCAAACATGTCACACTTCTTGGCATGGAATGGGTGTCAACTATTTCCTTTTCTAAGTACCCCTTTCTCTTTGTGGACATATCACCCTTCTTGACGTGTCATGGGTTTCAATGTTTTATTTTTATTTGTACCACTTTTTATTTGTGGAAATGTGATCCTTCTTGAAGTGGCATGTGTGTCAAACTTATATCTTTCTTAGTACTCATTTATCTTTTCACATGTATCAACCTTTATTATATGACATAGGTGTCAACCTTTTCTTTTTATTAGTACAACTTTATATTTGCAAACATGACACCCTTATTAATGTGGCATGGGTGTCAACCTTTTATTTTTGTCATTACCTCTTTATATTTGTGGACATGTCACCATTCTTGAAGTGGCATGGATGTCAACATTTTTATTTTTATTAGTATCCCTTTATCTTTGAGGACATATCACCTTTATTGATGTAGCATGGGTGTGAACCTTTTATTTTTATTAGTACACCTTTATATTTTCTCATGTCTCACCCTTTATATTATCAAATTTGTATTTTGTTTCGTACCCCTTTGTGTTTATTGACATACCACCCTTGTTGATGTGTCATGGATGTAAACCTTTTCTTTTTCTTAGTACCCCTTTGTCCTTTCAGAAATTTCACCCTTCTTGACATGGAATCATCGTCAACCTTTTCTTTTTCTTAGTACCCCTTTATCTTTCCAGACATGTCACCCTTCTTGATGTGGGATGGATGTCCACCTTTTCTCTTTGTGTACATTTCACCCTTCTTGGTGTGGTAGGGTGTCAACCTTTTCTTTTTCTTAGTACCCATTTATATTTGCTCACGTCTAGCCCTTGTTGACATTGCATAGGTATCAACCTTTTCTTTTTATTAGTGCCCATTTATCTTTGCGGGCATGTCACCCTTCTTGATGTGGCTTGTGTGTAAACATTTTGTTTTTATTAGTACCCCTTTATCTTTGCATACATGTCCCACTTCTTGACGTGGCACATGTGTCAACATTTTATTTTTCTTACTACCCCTTTATCTTTGAGGGAATGTCACCCTTCTTGACATGGCATGGGTGTCAACCTTTTCTTTTTCTTAGTACCCCTTTATCTTTATGGACATGGCATCCTTCTTGACATGGCATGGGTGTCAACCTTTTATTTTTCTTAGAGACCATTTCTCTTTTCTCATGTCTCACACTTTATATTATCAAAATTATATTTTTTTTAGTACCCCTTTGTCTTTACTAACAGGTCACCCTTGCTGGCATGACATGGTTGTCAACGTTTACTTTTTTCTAGTACCCATTTCTCTTCGCGAACATGTCACCCTTCTTGTAGTGGCATGGATTTCAACCTTTTCCTTTTATTAGTACCCCTTTATATTTGTGGATATGTAAACATTATTTACATGACATGCATGTCAATTTTTTTTTTATCTTAGTACCCCTTTATCTTTGCAGACATGTCACCCTTCTTGACGTGGCACAGGTGTCAACCATTTATTTTTCTTACTACCCCTTTATCTTTGTGTAAATGTCACATTTCCTGAGCTGGCATGGATGCCAACCTTTTCTTTTTCTTAGTATCATTTTATCTTTGTGGACATATAACCCTTCTTGATGTGGCATGGTTTTCAACCTTCTCTTTTTCTGGTTTTCAACCTTCTCTTTTTCTTAGTACCCTATTATCTTTGCTCACTTCTCACCCTTTATGATATGGAGTAGGTGTCAAACTTTTATTTTTATTAGTACCACTTTATCTTTTCATACATGTCACCCTTCTTTATGTGGCATCAGTGTCAACCTTTTATTTTTATTATCACCCCTTTATCTTTGTAGACATGTCACCCTTCTTGATGTGGCATGTTTTCAACCTTTTATTTTTCTTAGTACCCCTATAATGTTTCAGACATGTCACCCTATTTGACGTGACATGGTTTTCAACCTTTTCTTTTTCTAGGTACTGCTTTATCTTTTCCCATGCCTCCCCTTTTATCTTCTTTTACCTTTTATTTTTTTTAGTTCTACTTTGTCTTTGCTAACATGTCACCCTTGTTGATGTGGCATGGGCGTCACGCTTTTCTTTTTCTTATTACCCCTTCATATTTGTTTAAATTTCACCCTTCTTGATGTGGTATGGGTGTCAACCCTTTATTTTTATTATTACCCTTTTATGTTTGTGGATATGTCACCTTTATTGATGTAGCATGGGTGTCATCCTTTTATTTTTCTTACTACTCATTTATCTTTGCGAACATTTCACCCTTCTTGATTTTCCATGGGTGTCAACCTTTTTTTTTTCTTATTACCACTTTATCTTTGATCAGGTCTCAACTTTGTTGACATGGCATAGGTATCAACCTTTTATTTTTCTCAGTACCCCCTTATATTTCCAGACATGTCACCCTTCTTGACTTCGCATGGGTGTCGACCTTTTATTTTTCTTAGTAACCATTTATCATTGTGTACATGTCACCCTTATTGAAGTGGCATGGGTGTCAACATGTTCGCTTTATTAGACCCCTTTATCTTTGCTGAAAGGTCACCCTTCTTGATGTGGCATGGGTGTGAACCTTTTATTTTTCTTCGTACCCCTTTATCGTTTCTCAAGTCTGACCCTTTTTGACATGGCATAGGTGTCAACCTTTATTTTTCTTAGTACTCCTTTATCTTTGCAGACATGTCACCCTTATTGATGTGGCATGGGTTTCAATCTTTTAGTTTTCTTATTACTCCTTTATCTTTGTGGATAAAACACCCTTATTGATGTGGCATGGATGTCAACATTTTTGTTTCTTAGTACCCCTTTATCATTTCTCATTTCACACCCTTCCTGACATGGCATAGGGGTAAACCTATTATTTTTCTTAGTACCCCTTTATATATGTGTACAAGTCACCCTTCTTGACATGGCATGGGTTTCAAAATTTTATTTTTCTTAGTACACCTTTATCTTTCTGGATATGTCACCCTTGTTGACATTTAATGGGTTTCAAGATTTTATTTTTGTTAGTACCGGTTTATCTTTGCAGACTTTCCACCCTTATTGATTTGACATGGGTGTGAACCTTTTATTTTTCTTAGTACCCATTTATCTCTGTGGACTTGTCTCCCTTCTTGACATGGCATGGGTGTCCACCTTTTATTTTTCTTAGTACCCATTTCTCTTTTCTCACGTCTCACCCTTTACCTTATCACCCTTTTATTACTTTTATTACCCCTTTGTCTTTTCTAACATGTCACCCTTCCTGATGTGGCATGGGTGTAAACCTTTTTATTTTTATTAGTACCCCCTTGTATTTTCTAAAATGTCCTCCTTGTTGATGTGACATGGTTTTCCACCTTTTATTTTTCTTAGTACCCATTTATATTTGCAGACATGTCACACTTCCTGACATGGAATAGGTGAAAACCTTTTATTTTTCTTAGTACCCCTTTATATGTTCTCACGTTTCACACTTGCTAACATGGAATAGGTGTCAATATTTTCTTTTTGTTAACACCCCTTTATATTTCCATACATGTCACCCTTATTGGCGTGGCATGTGTGTCAAACTTTTCTTTTTCTTAGTACCCCTTTATATTTGTGGATATGTCACCCTTCTTGACATGGAATGGGTGTCAAACATTTATTTTTCTTATCACCCATTTATATTTGTAGGCATATCAACCTTCTTGATGTGTCATGGATGTCAACCTTTTATTTTTCTTAGTGCCCCTTTATATTTTTTTACGTCTCACCCTTACTAACATGGCATAAGGGTCAACATTTTATTTTTGTTAGTACCCATTTATCATTGCAGAAATGCCACCCTTCTTGACGTGGCATGCATGCCAACATTTCTTTATCCTAGTACCCATTTATCTTCACAGAAATGTCACCCTTTTTTACGCCCCACAGGTGTCAACCTTTTCTTTTTCTTAGTACCCATTTATCTTTTGCAAAATGTCATCCTTATTGACATGGTATGGATTTGAAACTTTTCTTTTAATTATTCATCATTTATCTTTCCTCATGTCTCACACTTTATCTTGTCGACCTTTTATTTTTTCAGTACCCATTTTCTTCACTGACATGTCACCCTTGTTGGCATGGCACGGGTGTCAACATTTAATTTTTCTTACTATACCTTCATATTTGCAGACATGTCACCCTTCCTGACATGGCATGGGTTTCAACCTTCTCCTTTTCTTAGTACCCCTTTATCTTTGTAGAAATATAAACCTTATTTATGTGGCATGATTGTCATCCTTTTATTTTTCTTAGTACCCCTTTATTTTTGTGGAAATGTCACCCTTATTGATGTGCCATGGTTTTCAAACTTTTTTTTTTCTTATCACCCCTTTATACTTTCTCACGTCTCACCCTTTATATTATTGACCTTCTTTTTATCACCCCTTTGTATTTGCTAACATGTCCCCCTTCCTGACATGGAATGGTTGTCAACATTTTATTTTTCTTAGTACCCCTTTATCTTTGTGGACCTATCACCCTTATTGACATTCCATAGGTGTCAACCTTTTCTTTTTATTAGTACCCCTTTATCTTTGCGGACATGTCACCCTTCTTTATGTGGCATGGGTGTCAACCTTTTATTTTTCTTAGTATGCCTTTACCTTTGTTCATGTCTCACCCTTGTTGAATGGCCACAGGTCTCAATATTTTATTTTTCTTAGTTCTCCTTTATCTTTGTGGACATTTATACCTTATTGACGTGGCATGGGTGTCAACCTTTTCTTTTTCTTAGTACCCATTTATGTTTGTGTACATGTCAAAATTATTAACATGGCTTTGGTGTCAACCCTTTATTTTTCTTATTACCCATATATCTTTGTGGACATGTCACCATTCTTTACATGGCATGGGTGTCAACCTTTTCTTTTTCTTAGTACCCCTTTATATTTTCTCACGTCTCACCATTTCTTACATGGAATAGGTGTCAACATTTTCTTTTTCTTAGTACCCATTTATCTTTGAAGACATTTCACCCTTCATGATGTGGCATGGGTGTGAACATTTTATTTTTCTTAGCACCCCTTTATCTTTGCAGAGATGTCACCCTTCCTGACCTGGCATGGATTTCAACCTTTTTTTTTTCTTAGTACCCCTTTATATTTGAATACATGTCACCCTTATTTGCATGGCATGAGTGTCAAACTTTTCTTTTTCTTAGTACCCCTTTATATTTGTGGAGATGTCACCCTTCTTGACATGGGATGGGTGTCAACCTTTTATTTTTCTTAGTATCGCTTTATCTTTGCGGACATTTCACCCTTATTGATGTGTCATGGGTGTCAAACTTTTTTTTTTCTTACTACCTCATTATATTTTCTCATGTCTCACACTTGTTGACATGGCATAGTTTTCAACCTTTTATTTGTATTAATACCCCTTTATTTTTTAGGACATGTCACCCTTATTGACATGGAATTGATGTCAACCTTTTCTTATTCTTAGTACCGCTTTATCTTTGAGGATATGTCACCCTTCTTGACTTGGCATGGGTGTCAACCATTTCTTTTTCTTAGTACCCCTTTATCTTTTCGAACATGTGATTCTTCTTGATGTGGCATGGATGTCAACCTTTTATTTTTCTTAGTACCCCTTTGTATTTACTAACATGTAAACCTTGCTAACGTGGATTGGATGTCAAGAGTTTCTTTTTTTTAGTACCCCTTTATCTTTTTCGACAAGTCAACCTTCTTGACATGGCATGGGTTTCGACCTTTTATTTTTCTCAGTACCCTTTTATGTTTGTGGAAATATCACCCTTATTAACATAGCATGGATGTCAACCTTTCATTTTTCTTACTACCCCTTTATGCTTGTAGACATGTCACCCTTCTACATATGACATGGGTGTCAACATTTTCTTTTTATTAGTACCCCTTCATATTTACCCGCATCTCACTGTTGCTAGCATGGCATTGGTGTCAAACTTTTCTTTTTATTAGTACCCCTTTATCTTTGTAGACATGTCACCTTTCTTGATGAGGCATGGGTGTCAACCTTTCTGTTTTCTTAATAATCATTTATCTTTGCGGACATGTCACCATTCTTGAGGTGGAATGGTTGCCAACCTTTTCTTTTTCTTAGTATTACTTTACCTTTGTGGAAATATAACTCTTCTTAGTGTGGAATGGGTGTTAACCTTTTCTTTTCATTAGTACCCTATTGTCTTTGCTCACGTATCACCCTTGCTAAAATGGCATAGGTGTCAACCCTTTAATTTTATTAATACCCATTTATCTTTGTAAACATGTCACCCTTCTTAAGATGTCATCGGTGTCAACCTTTTCTTTTTCATAGTACCTATTTATCTTTGCATACATGTGACCTTTCTTGACGTGGAATGGGTGTCAACCTTTTCTTTTTCTTAGTACCCTTTTATCATTTCAGAAATGTCACCCTTCTTGATGTATCATGGGATTCAACCTTTTCATTTTCTTAATACCCCTTTATATTTGGTTATGTCTCACCCTTTATCTTATTGACCTTTCATTTTTCAAGTACCCCTTTGTCTTTGCTAACATGTCGCCCTTTCTTCCCTGGCATGGCGTCAAGATTTTTTTTTCCTAGTACCCCTTTATCTTTTCCAACATCTCACCCTTCTTGATGTGGCATGGGTTTCAACCTTTTATTTTTCTTAGTACCCATTTATCTTTGCCAACATCTCACCCTTCTTGACGTGGCATGGGTTTCAACCTTTTATTTTTCTTAGTACCTCTTTATCTTTGCGGACATGTCACCCTTCTTGACATAGAATTGGTGTCAACTTTTTTATTTTTCTTAGTACCCCTTTATCTTTGCGAATATGTCACCCTTCTTAACATGGCATGGGTGTCAACATTTTCTTATTCTTAGTACCCCTTTATCATTTCTCACATCTAACCCTTGCTAACATGGTATAGGTGTTAACCTTTTATTTTTCTTAGTACCCCTTTATCTTTGTCGAGATGTCACCCTTCGTGATGTGGCATGGGTGTCAAAATTTTAGTTTTCTTAGTACCCCTATATCTTTGCAGACAAGTCACCCTTCATTTTTATTACTAACCCTTTATCTTTTCTCATGTCTTACCATTATTGACATGGCATAGGTGTCAACCTTTTCTTTCTCTTTGTAACCCTTTAACTTTGTGTACATGTAACCCTTTTTGACATGGCATGAGTATCAGAGGTTTCTTTTTCTTAGTACAACTTTATCTTTCTGTACATGTCACCCTTCTTAATGTGGCATGGGCGTCAACCTTTTATTTTTATTAGTACCCCTCTATATTTGCGGGCATGTCACATTTATTGAGGTGGCATGGGTGTCAACCATTTCTTTTTCTTAATACCCATTTATATTTCCTCATGTCTTGTCCTTTATATTATCAACCTTTTATTTTTCTTAGTATCCCTTTGTCTTTGTTGACATTTCACATTTTCTGATGTGGCATGGGTTTCAAACTTTTATTTTTTTTAGTACCCCTTTATATTTATGGACAAGTCACCATTATTGATGTGTCATGTGTGCCAACCTTTTATTTTTCTTAGTAACCCCTTATCTTTGCAAACATGTCACCCTTCTTGACATGGCATGGATGTCAACCTTTTATTTTTCTTAGTAGCCCTTTTTATTTGCTCATGTCACACCCTTGCTGAAATGGCATAGGTGTCAAACGTTTCTTTTTCTTAGTATCCCTTTATCTTTGTGGACATGTCACCCTTCTTAATGTGACATGGGTGTCAACCTTTTCTTTTTCTTACTGCCTCTTTCTCTTTGCAGACATGTCACCCTTCTTTACACAGCATGGATGTCAACCTTTTCTTTTTCTTTGTACCCCTTTATATTTTTTCACATGTCTCCCTTTACCTTATCAACCTTATTTTTTTTGGTACACCTTTGTCCTTTCTCACATATCACCCTTGTTGAAGTGGCATGGGTTTAAACCTTTTTATTTTTCTTAGTACACCTTTCTCTTTGCAAACATTTCACACTTCTTGAAGTGGCATGGGTGTCAACCATTTCCTTTTATAAGTACCCCTTTATCTTTGTGGACATGTCACCTTTTTTGATGTGGCATGGGGGTCAACCTTGTTTTTTTCTTTTTACCCCTTTTTCTTTGATGACATGTGACCTTTCTTAAAATGGCATGCATGTCAACCTTTTATTTTTCTTAGTGACCCTTTATCCTTTCTCATGTATCAACCTTTATGATATGGCATAGGTGTCACCCTTTTCATTTTATTAGTACCCATTTATATTTTTGAACAAGTCACCCTTCTTGACGTGGCATGGGTGTCAACCTTTTCTTTTTGTCAGTACCTCTTTATATTTTTGTACATGTCACCTGTCCTTAAGTAGCATGGATTTCAACCTTTTTGTTCTTATTAGTACCCCTTTATATTTGTAGACATGTCACTCTTCTTGATGTGGCATGGGTGTGAACCTTTTATTTTTATTAGTACACCTTTATATTTTCTCATGTCTCACCCTTTTCCTTATCGAATTTTTATTTTTTTTAGTACCCATTTGTATTTTCTAACATGTCACCCTTGATGGCTTGTCATGGGTGTCAACCTTTTATTTTTATTAGTAACCCTTTTTACTTTTGGATATGTCACCCTTCTTGACATGGCATTGGTGTGAACCTTTTATTTTTCTTATTACCCCTTTATCTTTGCAGACATGTCAACTTTTTTGACGTGGCATGGGTGTCAACCTTTTCTTTTTCTTTGTAGTCATTTATATTTTCGTACATGTCACCCTTATCGACATGGCATGTGTTTCAACATTTTATTTCTCTTAGTACTCCTTTTTCTTTTCTCGCATATCACCCTTTATATTATCAACCTTTTATTATTTTTAGTTCCCCTTTGTCTTTATTGACATGTCACCCTTCTTGACGTGGCATGGGTGTCAACCTTGTTTTTTTTTAATACCCCTTTATCTATGCTCACGTCTCATCATTTATCTTATCAAATATTATTTTTTAGTATCCCTTTGTCTTAGTCGACATGTCACTCTTGCTAATGTGGCATGGGTATCAACATTTTATTTTTCTTAGTACCCCTTTATCTTTGAGGAAATGACACCCTTTTTGACATGGCTTGGGTGTCAATCTTTTATTTTTCTTAGTAACCCTTTATTTTCACATGTATCACCATTGATGACATGGCATAGGTGTCAAACTTTTCTTTTTCTTAGTACCCCTTTATGTTTCTCGAAATGTCACTCTTCTTGACATAGCATGGGTGTCAACATTGTTTTTTCTTAGTACGCCTTTATCTTTGTAGAAAAGTCACGCTTCTTGATGGCGCATAGGTGTCAATGTTTTCTTATTATTATTACCGCTTATCTTTGTGGACATGCTACCCATATTGACGTGGCATGGGTGTCAACCATTTCGTTTTATGAGTACCCCTTTATCTTTGTGAACATGTCACCCTTCTTGACGTGGTATGGGTTTCAACCTCTTTTTTAACTTATTACCCCTTTATCTTCACTCGCATATCACCCTTTCTAACATGGCATAGGAGTAAACCTTTTATTTTTATTGGTACCCCTATATCTTGGACATGCCACCCTTATTTATGTTGCATGGTTGTGAACCTTTTCTTTTTCTTAGTACCCCTTTATCTTTGTAGACATGTCACCCTTCTTGACGTGGCATGAATGTCAACCTTTTCATTTTATTAGTACCCCTTTATCTTTTCTCATGTCTCACCCTCTATCTTATCAACCTTTAGTTTTTTTAAGTACCCGTTTGTATTTGCTGACATGTCACCCTTGTTAATGTGGCATGGGTGTCAACCTTTTATTTTTCCTAGAACACCTTTATCTCTACAGACATGTCACCCTTGTTGACATGGAATGGGTGTCAACCATTTATTTTTGTAATTACGACTTTATCTCTGCAAATATCTCACCATTTGTGAGGTGGGATGGGTGTCAACCTTTTGTTTTTCTTAGTACCCATTTTTCTTTGTGGACATGTCACCCTTATTGACATGGAATGGGTGTCAACCTTTTATTTTTCTTACTACAACTTTATCTTTTCTCACATCTCAACCTTTCTGACATGGCAGAGGTGTCAACCTTTTGTTTTTCTTAGTACCCCTTTATCTTTGCGGACATGTCACCCTTCTTGATGTGGCATGTGTGTCAAAATTTTATTTTTCTTAGTACCCCTTTATCTTTGCATACATGTAATCCTTCTTTACATGGCATGTATTTCAAACTTTTATTTTTATTAGTACCCCATTGTGTTTTCTCACGTCTCACTCTTTATCTTATCAAATTTTTATTCTTTTTACCACCCCTTTTTATTTGTTGACATGTGACCATTCTTGATGTAGCTTGGGTGTTAACATTTTCTTTTTCTCAGTACCCCTTTATCTTTGTGGATATTTTACCCTACTTGACATGGCATGGGTTTCAACATTTTATTTTTCTTAGTACCCCTTTGTATTTTCACACATCTCACCATTTATCTTATCTACCTTTTATTTTTTTAGTACCCCTTTTTACTTGCTGACATGTCACCCTTCCCGACGTGTCACGGGTTTCAACCTTTTCTTTTTTTCAGCACCCATTTATCTTTTCGTACATGTCACCCTTCTTCATGTGGCATGGGATTTAACCTTTTTTTCTCTCAATACCCCTTTATCTTTTCTGTCATCTTACCCTTGCTTACATGGCATAGGTATCAACCTTTTGATTATTTTAGTAACCCATTATCTTTGTAGACATGTCACCCTTCTTGACATGGCATGGGTTTCAACATTTTATTTTTCTTAGTACCCATTTGTCATTTCTCACATGTCACCCTTTATCTTATCAACTTTTTATTTTTTTTACTACCCCCTTTTCCTTGTTGACATGTCACCCTTGTTGACGTGTCATGGGTGTCAACGTTTTCTTTTTCTTAGTACCCATTTATATTTGTGAGCATGAAACCCTTATTCATGTGGCATGGAAGTCAAACTTGTTTTTCTTAGTACCCCTTTATATTTTCTCACATCTCACCCTTGCTGACATGGAATAGGTATCAACCTTTTCTTTTTCTTAGTACCCCTTTATCTTTGCATACATGTCACCCTTCTTGAAGTGGCATGGGTGTCAACCTTTTAGTTTTCTTAGTACCCATTTATCATTGCAGACATGTCACCCTTCTTGATGTGGCATCAATGTGAACCTTTTATTTTTCTTAGTACCCCTTTATCTTTGCGGACATGTCACCCTTCTTAATGTGGCATGGGTGTCAACCTTTTATTTTTCTTAGTATCCCTTTATTGTTTTAGAAATATCACCCTTTTTAACGAGGCACATATGTCAACCTTTTATTTTTATTAGTACTACTTTATTTTTTATCGTGCCTCACCCTTTATCTTATTTTCCTTCTATTTTTTTAGTACCCCTTTGTCTTTGCTGACATGTCACCTTTGTTGACGTGGCATGGGTGTCAAGATTTTATTTTTCTTAGTACTCCTTTATCTTTGTCGACATGTCACCCTTCTTGATGTGGCATGGGTCTCAACCTTTTATTTCTCTTAGTACCCCTTTATATTTGTGTACATGTCACCCTTCTTGGTGTAGCATGGGTTTCAACCTTTTAGTTTTTTTACTACCCCTTTATCTTTGCGAACATGTCACCCTTCTTGATGTTGCATGGGTGTTAACATTCTTTTTTCTTAGTACCCCTTTATCTTTACTCACATCTCACCCTTCCTGACATGGCATAGGTATCAACCTTTCTTTTTCTTAGTACCCCCTTATCTTTGTAGACATGTCACCCTTCTTGATGTGGGATGGGTGTCAGCCTTTTAGTTTTATTAGTACCCCTTTATCATTGTGAACATGTCACCCTTCTTGACGTGGCATGGATGTCAAACATTTATTTTTCTTATTACCCATTTATCTTTCCTCATGTCTCACCCTTGCTAAGATGACATAGGTGTCAACCTTTTATTTCTCCTAGTACCCCTTTATCTTTTCAAACATGTCACCCTTCTTGAAATGGCATGTGTATCAACCTTTTATTTTTCTTAGTACCCCTTTATCTTTGCAGAGAATCACCCTTATTGATGGGGCATGGGTGTCAACCTTTTAGTTTTCTTATCACCCCTTTATATTTTTTTCATTTCACCTTTCTTGACATGACATGGGTGTCAAATATTTATTTTTCTTAGCGACCCTTTATATTTTCTCACATCTCACACTTTATCTTATCAATTTTTTATTTATTTTTATTAACCCTTTGTCTTTTTTGACATGTCACCCTTGTTGATGTGGCATGGTTGTCAACCTTTTCTTTTTCTTAGTACCGCTTTATATTTGCAGACCTATCACCCTTATTGATGTGGCATGGGTATCAACCTTTTATTTTTCTTAGTACTCCTTTATCTTTATTGACATGACACCCTTCATAGTGTGGCATG
>SNQJ01S0024407.1:126395-139045 GCA_010110895.2 Picea sitchensis
GATAAGATAAAGTGTGAGATGTGAGCAATGATAAATGGTCTCTAATAAAAATAAAAGGTTGACACCCATGCCACATCAATAAGGATGACATGTCCACAGAGATAAAGGGATACTAAGAGAAATAAAAGTTGAAACCCATGCCATGTCAGGAAGGGTGACATGTCTACAAAGATAAAGGGGTACTAAGAAAAATAAAATGTTGACACCCATTCCACGTCAATAAGTGGGACATGTCTACAAAGAAAGAGGGGTACTAAGAAAAACAAAATATTGAATTCCATGTCAAGAAGGGTGACATGTCAACAAAGATAAAGGGGTACTAAAAAAAATAAAAGGTTGACATCTGAGCAAGGGTGAGACGTAAGAAAAGATAAAGGGGTACTAAGAAAAAGGAAAGGTTAAAACCCATGACACGTCAATAGGGGTGACAAGTCCGCAAAGATAAATGAAAACTAAGAAAACTAAAAGGTTGACATCGATGCCACATCAAGAAGGGTGACATGTCAGCAAAGATAAATGGGTACTAACAAGAATAAAAGGTTGATAAGTTAAATGGAAATATGCGAGTAAAGAGAAAGGGGTACTAAGAAAGAGAAAAGGTGGAAATCCATGCCACATAAAGAAGGGTGGAATATATGAAAAGATAAAGGGGTACTAAGAAAAGTAAAAGGTTGACACCCAAGCCATGCCAATAAGGGTGACATGTCCACAAAGATACATGGGTACTAATAAAAAGAAAAGGTTGATACCCATGCCATTTCAAGAAGGGTGACATGTCCACAAAGATAAAGGGGTAATAATAATAACAGAAGGTTGACACCCATGCCATGTCAAAAAGGGTGATATGTCTGCAAATATAAAGGGGTACTAAGAAAAAAAACAAATTAAACCCATGCCATGTCAATAACGGTGACATGTCCGCAAAGATAAAGGGGGTACTAGTAAAAATAAATGTTATCAAGGGTGAGACATGAGAAAAGATAAAGGGGTACTAAGAAAAATAAAAGGTTGTCATCCATGCCCCATCATGAAGGGTGAAATGCCCGCAAAGATAAAGGGGTAATAAGAAAAAGAAAAGGTTCAACCCCATTCCATGTCAATAATGGTGACATGTCCACAAAGATAAAGGGTTACTAAGAAAAAGAAAAGTTTGACACCCATGCCACATCAAGAAGGGTGACATGTCTGCCAATATAAAGGGCTACTGAGAAAAAGAAAAGATTGACACCTATGCCACGTCAGCAAGGGTGAGATTTGAGCAAAGGTAAAGGGGTACTAAGAAAAATAAAAGGTTGACACCCATGCCACACCAGGAAGGGTGACATGTCCTCAAAGATAAAGGGGTAGTAAGAAAAAGAAAAGGTTGAAAACCATGGCTCATTGAGAAGGGTGAGATGTCCACAAAGATAAAGGGGTACTAAGAAAGAGAAAAGGTTGAAAACCATGCCACATCAAGTATGGTGTCATGTCAATATAGATAAAGGGGTGATAAGATAAAGAAAAATGTTGACAACTATCCCGCATCAATAAGAGTGACATGTCTGCAAAAGTAAAGGGGTACTAAGAAAAAGAAAATATTGACACCTATTCCATGCTAGCAAAGGTGATATGTGAGAACAGATAAAGGGGGACTACGAAAAATAAAAGTTTTACACCCATGCCACACTATGAAGGGTGTCATGTCAATAAAGATAAAGGAGTACTAAGAAAAATAAAAGGTTGATACCCATGCCACATCAATAAGGGTGATAGGTCTGCAAATATAAAGCGGTACTAAGAAAAAGAAAAGGTTGACAACCATGCCACATCAACAAGGGTGACATGTCAAAAAAGACAAAGGGTTAATAAAAATAAATAAAAAATTGATAAGATAAAGTGTGAGATGTGAGAAAATATAAAGGGTCGCTAAGAAAAATAAATATTTGACACCCATGTCATGTCAAGAAAGGTGAAATGAAAAAAATATAAAGGGGTGATAAGAAAACTAAAATGTTGACACCCATGCCCCATCAATAAGGGTGATTCTCTGCAAAGATAAAGGGGTACTAAGAAAAATAAAAGGTTGATACACATGCCATTTCAAGAAGGGTGACATGTCTAAAAAGATAAAGGGGTACTAGGAGAAATAAAAGGTTGACACCTATGTCATCTTAGCAAGGGTGAGACATGAGGAAAGATAAATGGGTAATACGAAAAATAAAGGTTTGACATCCATGCCACGTCAAGAAGGGTGACATGTTCGCAATGATAAAGGGGTACTAATAAAACTAAAAGGATGACACCCATCCCACATCAAGAAGGGTGACATGTCTACAAACATAAGGGGGTACTAAGAAAAAGAAAGGTTGATACCTATGCCATGTCAGGAAGGGTGAGATGTGAGAAAAGATAAAGGGGTACTAAGAAAAAACAATGTTAACACCCATGCAACATCAAGAAGGGTGACATGTTCCCAAAGATAAAGGGGTAGTAAAAAAACTAAAAGGTTGAAACCCATGCTACGCCAAGAAGGGTGACATCTACACAAATATAAAGGGGTACTAAGAGAAATAAAAGGTTGAGACCCATGCCACGTCAAGAAGGGTGACATGTCGACAAAGATAAAGGAGTACTAAGAAAAATAAAATCTTGACACCCATGCCACGTCAACAAAGGTGACATGTCAGCAAAGACAAAGGGGTACTAAAAAATTAGAAGGAAAATAAGATAAAGGGTGAGGCACGATAAAAAATAAAGTAGTACTAATAAAAATAAAAGGTTGACATATGTGCCTCGTTAAAAAGGGTGATATTTCTGAAACAATAAAGGGATACTAATAAAAATAAAAGGTTGACACCCATGCCACATTAAGAAGGGTGACATGTCCGCAAAGATAAAGGGGTACTAAGAAAAATAAAAGGTTGACATTGATGCCACGTCAAGAAGGGTGACATGTCCACAATGATAAATGGGTACTAAGAAAACTAAAAGGTTGACACCCATGCCACTTCAAGAAGGGTGACATGTATGCAAAGATAAATGGGTACTAAGAAAAAGAAAAGGTTGATACCTATTCCATGTTAGCAAGGGTGAGATGTGAGAAAATATAAAGGGGTACTAAGAAAAACAAGTTTGAATTCCATGCCACATGAATAAGGGTTTCATGCCCGCAAATATAAATGGGTACTAAGAAAAAGAAAACGTTGACACCCATGACACGTCAGCAAGGGTGACATGTCAACAAGGAAAAGGGGGTAGTAAAAAAAATAAAAAGTTGATAAGATAAAGGGTGACATGTGAGAAAAGACAAATGGGTACTAAGAAAAATAAAATGTTGAAACCCATGCCACGTCAAGAAGGGTGACATGTCTACAAAGATAAGGGGTTACTAAAATAATCAAAAGGTTGATACCTATGCCATGTAAGCAAGGGTAAGATGACAGAAAAGATAAAGGAGCATTGAGAGAAAAAAAAGGTTAAATCCCATGCCACATGAAGAAGGGTGACATGTACGAAAAGATAAATGGGTGCTGAAAAAAAGAAAAGGTTGAAACCCATGACACGTCGGGAAGGGTGACATGTCAGCAAGTAAAAAGGGGTACTAAAAAAATAAAAGGTAGATAAGATAAATGGTGATATGTGTGAAAATACAAAGGGGTACTAAGAAAAATAAAATGTTGAAACCCATGCCATGTCAAGTAGGGTAAAATATCCACAAAGATAAAGGGGTACTGAGAAAAAGAAAATGTTAACACCCAAGCTACATCAAGAATGGTCACATGTCAACAAATAAAAAGGGGTGGTAAAAAGAATAAAAATTCGATAAGATAAAGAGTGAGATGTGAGAAAACAAAATGGGGTACTAATAAAAATAAAAGTTTGAAATACATGCCATGTCAAGAAGGATTACATGTATGCAAAGATAAAGGGGTACTAAGAAAAATAAAATTTCGACACACATGCCACATCAAGAAGGGCGACATGTCCGCAAAGATAAAGGGGTACTAATAAAAACAAAAGGTTGACACCTCTGTCATGTCAGAAAGGTTGAGATGTGAGAAAAGATAAAGTTTTAGTAAGAAAAATAAAAGGTTGACACCCATTCCATGTCAATAAGGGTGACATGTCCGCAAAGAAAAATGGGTACTAAGAAAAATAAAAGGTTGATACCCATCCCACCTCACAAATGGTGATATATTTGTAGAGATAAAGTCGTAATTACAAAAATAAATGGTTGACACCCATTCCATGTCAACAAGGGTGACATGTCCGTAGAGATAAAGGTGTTATGGGAAAAAGAAAAGGTTGACACCCATGCCACTTTAACAAGGGTGACATGTCAGCAAATACAAACGGGTACTTAAAAAAACTAAAGGTTGATAAGATAGAGGGTGAGACATGAGAAAAGATAAAAGGGTACTAAGAAAATGAAAAGGTTGACAGCCATGCCATGTCAAGAAGGGTGAGATGTCTGCAAAGAGAAAGGGGTACTAAGAAAAAGAAAAGGTTCACAACCATGCAACATAAATAAGGGTGGCATGTCCAAGATATAGGGGTACTAATAAAAATAAAAGGTTTACACCTATGCCATGTTAGAAAGGGTGATATGTGAGTGAAGATAAAGGGGTAATAAGTTAAAAAAGAGGTTGAAACCCATACCACGTCAAGAAGGGTGACATGTTCACAAAGATAAAGGCGTACTCATAAAATGAAATGGTTAACACCCATGCCATGTCAATATGGGTAGCATGTCCATAAATATAAGCGGTAATAATAAAAAGAAAACATTGACACCTATGCGCCATCAAGAAGCGTGACTTTTCTGCAAAGATAAAGGCATACTAAGAAAAAAAAATGTTGACACCCATGCTATGTCAAGAAGAGTGACATTTCGAGAAACATAAAGGGGTACTAAGAAAAATAAAAGTTTGACACCTATGCCATGTCATCAATGGTGATACATGAGAAAATAAAGAGTTGCTAAGAAAAATAAAAGATTGACACCCAAGCCATGTCAACAAGGGTGGCATTTCCTCAAAGATAAAGGGGTACTAAGAAAAAGGAAATGTTGATACCCATGCCACATTAGCAAGAGTGACATGTCGACAAAGACAAAAGGATACTAAAAAATAATATTTGATAAGATAAATGATGAGACGTGAGAACAGATAAAGGGGTATTAAGAAAAAACAAGGTTGACACCCATGCCACGTCAAGAAGGGTGACATGTCAATAAAGACAAAGGGGAACTAGAAATAATAAAAGGTTGATAAGATAAAGGGTGATATGCGAGAAAAGAAAAAGGAGTACTAAGAGAAATAAAATGTTGAAACACATGCCATGGTGATAAGGGTGACATGTACGCAAATATAAATGGCTACAAATAAAAAGGAAAGGTTGACACCCATGCCACACCAAAAAGGTTGACATGTCTGCAAAGATAAAGGGGTAATAAGAAAAAGAAAAGGTTGACACCAATGCCATGTCAATAAGGGTGACATATCCAAAAGTAAAAAGGGGTTCTAATAAAAATAAAAGGTTGACACCCATCACAAGCTATCAAGGGTGACATGTTAGAAAAGACAAATGGGTACTAAAAACAATAAAAATTCGATAAGGAAAAGGGTGAGACATGAGAAAAATATAAAGGTGTACTAATAAAAATAAAAGGTTCACACCCATGCCACATCAAGAAGGGTGACATGTCTACAAATATAAAGGGGTACTAATAAGAACAAAAAGGTTGAAATTCATGCTACTTAAGGACAGGTGACATGTACAAAAATATAAAGAGGTGCTGACAAAAAGAAAAGGTTGACACCCATGCCACGTCAAGAAGGGTGACTTGTTCAAAATTATAAATGGGTACTAACAAAATGAAAAGGGTGACACCTATGCCATATCATAAAGGTTGATACATGAGAAAGGATAAAGGGTCACTAAGAAAAATAAAAGGTTGACATGCATTCCATTTTAAGAAAAGTCACATGTCATCAAAGAAAAAGGGGTAAAAAGAAAAAAACAAGGTTGACCCCCATGCCACATCAAAAAAGGTGACATGTCCACAAAGATAAAGGGTTACTTATAAAAGGAAATGGTTGAAACCCATGCCACTTCAAGAAGTGTTAAATGTTTGCAAAGAGAAAGGTGTACTAAGAAAAATAAAAAGGTTTAAACCCATGCCACTTCAACAAGGGTGATATGTGAGAAAGGACAAAGGGGTACCAAAAAAAATAAGGTTGATAAGGTAAAGGGTGACATGTGAGAAAATATAAACGGGTACAAAGAAAAAGAAAAGGTTGACACCCATGCCATGTAAAGAAGGGTGACATGTCTGCAAAGAGAAAGAGGCAGTAAGAAAAAGAAAAGGTTGAAACCCATGTCACATTAAGAAGGGTGACATGTCCACAAAGATAAAGGGATACTAAGAAAAATAAATGTTTGACACCTATGCCATGTCAGCAAGGGTGTGACATGAGAAAATAAAAAGGGATACTAAGAAAAAGAAAAGGTTGACATCCATGCCACGTCAAAAAGGGTGACATGTTTGCAAAGATAAGGGGTTACTAAGAAAAATAAAAGGTTGGCACCCATGCCACATCAATAATGGTGACATGTCCATAAATATAAAGGGGTACTAAGAAAAATAAAAGTTTGAAATCCATGCCACATCAGAAAATGTGACATGTCAACAAAGACAAAGGGATACTAAAAAAAATAAAAGGTTGATAAGATAAAGGACAAGACATGAGGAAATATAAATGGGTATTAAGAAAAAGAAATGGTTGACACCCATGCCACCTCAATAAATGTGACATGCCCGCAAATATAGAGGGGTACTAATAAAAATAAAAGATTGACACCCATGCCACATTAAGAAGGGTGACATGTACAGAAAGATAAAGTTGTACTAAGAAAAAGAAACTGCTGATACTCATGCCATGTCAAAAAGGGTTACATGTCCACAAAGTTAAATGGTTACAAAGAGAAAGAAAAGGTTGACACCTATGCCATGTCAACAATGGTAAGACATGAGAAAAGATAAAGGGTTAGTAATAAAAATGAAGGGTGACTTGTCTGCAAAGATATAGGGGTACTAAGAAAACTAAAATTTTGACACCCATGCCACATCACGAAGGGTGACATCTTGACAAAGATAAAGGGGTACTAAGAAAAAAAAAAGTTAACACCTATACCATGTTAGCAAGGGTTAGATGTGAGAAATGATAAAGGGGTACTAAGAATAAGAAAACGTTGACACCCATGCCATGTTAAGAAGGGTGACATATTCGCAAAGATAAAGGGGTACTAAGAAAAATAAAAAAGTTGACACCAATTCTATGTCAAGAAGGGTAACATGTCTGCAAAGATAAAGAGGTACTAAGAAAAATAAAAGGTTGAAACCCATGCCACGTCAAGAAGGGTGAGATGTTGGCAAAGATAAATGGGTACTAAGAAAAATAAAATTTTGAAACCCATGCCACATCAAGAAGGGTGAGATGTTGGAAAAGATAAAGGGGTACTAGGAAAAATAAATCTTGACTCCATGCCAGGGAAGAAAGGGTGACATGTTAGCAAGGACAAAGGGGTACTTGAAAAATGAAAGGTCAATAAGATAAAGGGTGAGACATCACCAAATATAAAGGGGTATTAAGAAAATGAAAAGGTTGAATCCCATGATACATCAAGAAGGGTGAGATTTCTGAAACGATAAAAGGGTACTAAGAAAAAGAAAAGGTTGACACCCATTCCACGTCAAGAAAGGTCACATGTCTGCAAAGATAAAGAGGTACTATGAAAAAGAAAATGTTGACACCGATGCCACGTTAAGAAGGGTGACATGTTCACAAAGATAAATGGGTATTAATAAAATTAAAGGGTTGACACCTATGCCATTTTAGCAAGGGTGATACGTGAGCAAATACAATAGGGTACTAATGAAAAGAAAAGGTTAACACCCATTCCACACTAAGAAGAGTGATATTTCCACAAAGGTAAAGTAATACTAAGAAAAAGAAAAGGTTGGCAACCATTCCACCTCAAGAATGGTGACATGTCTGCAAAGATAAATGAGTATTAAGAAAACTGAAAGGTTGACACCCATGCCTCATCAAGAAAGGTGACATGTCTACAAAGATAAAGGGGTACTAAGAAAAAGAAAATTTTGACACCGATGCCATGCTAGCAACAGTGAGACGCGGGTAAATATGAAGGGGTACTAATAAAAAGAAAATGTTGACACCCATGTCATATGTAGAAGGGTGACATGTCTACAAGCATATAGGGGTATTAAGAAAAATGAAAGGTTGACATCCATGCTATGTTAATAAGGGTGATATTTCCACAAACATAAAAGGGTACTAAGAAAAATAAAAGGTCAAAACCCATGCCATGTCAAGAAGGTTGACTTGTCGAAAAAGATAAAGGGGTACTAAAAAAAAGAAAGTCTTGACATCCAATCCATGTCAGCAAGGTTTACATGTTAGTAAAGACAAAGGGGTACTAAGAAAAATAAAAGGTTGAAATCCATGCCACATCAATAAGAATCACATGTTCGAAAAGATAAAGGGGTACTAAGAAAAAGAAATGGTTGACACCCATGCCAAGTCAAGAAGGGTGACATATCCTCAAAGATAAAGCGGTACTAAGAATAAGAAAAGCTTGACATCAATGCCATGTCAATAAGGGTTACATGTCCTAAAAAATAAAGGGGTATTAATAAAAATAAAAGGTTGAAAACTATACCATGTCAACAAGTGTGAGACATAAGAAAATATAATGAGGTAGTAAGAAAAAGAAAAGTTTGACACCCATGCCACATCAATAAGGGTGAAATGTTTGCAAAGATAAAGCGATACTAAGAAAAATAAAAGGTTGACACCCATCCCATGTCAAGAAGGGTGACATCTCCACAAATATAAAGGGGTACTAAGAAAAAGAAAAGTTTGAAACTCATGCCATGCAAATAAGGGTGACATGTATTCAAATATAAAGGGGTACTAAGAAAAAAAAAGGTGGAAACCCATGCCAGGTCAGGAAGGGTGACATCTCTGCAAAGATAAAGGGGTGCTAATAAAAATAAAATGTTCACACCCATGCCACATCATGAAGGGTGAAATGTCTTCAAAGATAAAGGGGTGCTAAGAAAAAGAAAATGTTGACACCTATTCCATGTAAGAAATGGTGAAACGTGAGAAAATATAAAGGGGTACTAAGAAAAAGAAAAGGTTGACACCCATGCCATGTCAAGAATGGTGACATGTCCACAAAGATATATGGGTAATAAGAAAAATAAAGGGTTTACACCAAACCCATGTCAATAATTTTGACATGTACACAAACATAAATGGGTACTAAGAAAAAGAAAAGGTTGACACCCATGCCATGTCAATAAGGTCTACATGTCCACAAAGATAAAGGAGAACTAAGAAAAATAAAATATTGAGACCTATGGCCATTCAACAAGGGTGAGACATGAACAAAGGTAAAGGTCTACTAAGAAAAATAAAAGGTTGACACCCATGCCATGTCAAGAAGGGTGACATGTCTGCAAAGATAAAGGGGTACTAATAAAAAGAAAAGGTTGACACACATGGAACATCAATAAGGGTGATAGGTCCACAAAGATAAAGGGGTACTAAGAAAAATAAAATGTTGACAACCATTCCATGTCAGGAAGGGGGACATGTTAGTGAAGACAAAGGGGTGATAAAAAAAAGGTGGATAATATAAAGGGTGAGACGTGAGAAAGTATAAAGGGGTGATAAGAAAAAAAAAAGTTTGAAAACCATGGCACATCAATAAGGGTGGCATTTCCACAAAAATAAAGGGGTACTAAGAAAAATAAAAGGATGACAATCATGCCACATAAATAAGGTTTATATTTCTACAAAGATAAAGGGGTACTAAGAAAAGGAGAAGGTTGAAACCCATGCCATGTCAGGAAGGGTGACATGTCTGCAAATATGAAGGTATAGTAAGAAAAATTAAATGTTGACACCCGTGCCATGCCAACAAGGGTGACATGTCAGTGAAGAAAATGGGTACTGAAAAAATAAAAGGTCGACAAGATAAAGTGTGAGACATGAGGAAAGATAAATGATGAATAATTAAAAGAAAAGTTTCAAATCCATACCATGTCAATAAGGATGACATTTTGCAAAAGATAAATGGGTACTAAGAAAAAGAAAAGGTTGACACCTGTGGGGCGTAAAAAAGGGTGACATTTCTGTGAAGATAAATGGGTACTAGGATAAAGAAATGTTGGCATGCATGCCACGTCAAGAAGGGTGGCATTTCTGCAATGATAAATGGGTACTAACAAAAATAAAATGTTGACCCTTATGCCATGTTAGTAAGGGTGAGACGTAAAAAAATATAAAGGGGCACTAAGAAAAATAAAAGGTTGACATCCATGACACATCAAGAAGGTTGATATGCCTACAAATATAAATGGGTGATAAGAAAAATAAATGTTTGACACCCATTCCATGTCAAGAAGGGTGACATATCCACAAATATAAAGGGGTACTAAGAAAAAGAAAAGTTTGACACACATGCCACGCCAATAAGGGTGACATGTATGGAAATATAAAGGGGTGTTAACAAAAAGAAAATATTGACACCTATTCCATGTTAGCAAGTGTGAAACGTGAGAACATATAAAGGGGTACTAAGAAAAATAAAAGGTTTTCACCTATTCCATGTCAGGAAGTGTGACATGTCTGCAAATATAAATGGGTACTAAGAAAAATAAAAGGTGGAAAACCATGTCACATCAACAAGGAGGACATTTTAGAAAATACAAGGGGGTACTAATAAAAATAAAAAGGTTTACACCCATGCCACATCAGGAAGGGTGACATGTTAGAAAAGACAAAGGGGTAATAAAAGTAATAAAAGGGTGATAAGGTAAAGGGTGAGACGTGAGAAAAGAGAAATGGGTACTAAGAAAAATAAAAGGTGGACACCCATGCCATGTCAAGAAGGGAGACAAGTCCACAGAGATAAATGGGTACTAAGAAAAATAAAAGGTTCACACCCATGTCAAATCAATAAGGGTGGAAAGTCTGCAAAGATAAACCGGTACTAACAAAAATAAAATCTTGAAACCCATTAAATGTCAACAAGGGTGACATATCCAGAAAGATAAAGGTGTACTAAGAAAAATAAAATTTTGAAACCCATGCCATGTCAAGAAGGGTGACTTGTACACATATATAAAGGGGTACTAAGAAAAATAATAGGTTTACCCCTATGCCATGTCAGGAAGGGTGTGAAATGAGAAATGATAAAGGGGTACTAAGAAACAAAAATGTTGACATCCATGCCACATCAATAAGGGTGTTTTATCCACAAAGATAAAGGAGTAATAAGAAAACTAAAAGATTGAAACCCATGCCACATTAATAAGGGTGACATGTCTGCAAAGATAAAGGAGTACTAAGAAAAATAAAGGTTGACACCTATGCCATGTCAAAAAGGGTCAGACTTGAGAAACGATAAAGGGGTACGAAGAAAAATAAAAGGTTCACACCCATGCCACATCAAGAAGGGTGACCTTTCAGCAAAGATAAAGGGGTCTAATAAAGCGAACATGTTGACACCCATGCCACTTCAATAAGGGTGACATGTACACAATGATAAATGGTTACTAAGAAAAATAAAAGGTCGACACCCATGCGAAGTCAAGAAGGGTGACATGTCTGGAAATATAAGGGGGTACTGAGAAAAATAAAAGGTTGATACCTATGCCATGTCAACAAAGTTGAGACCTGATCAAAGATAAAGTGGTAATAAGAAAAAAAAAAGGTTGACACCCATGGAAAATCAAGAAGGGTGAAATGTTCGCAAAGATAAATGAGTAGTAAGAAAAATAAAAGGATGACACCCATGCTACATCAATAAAGGTGACATATCCACAAACATAAAAGGGTAATAATAAAAATAAAGGGTTGACACCCATACCACATCAAGAAGGGTGAAATTTAAACAAATATGAAGGGGTAATAAGAAAAAGAAAAGCGTGACGCCCATGCCACATCAACAAGGGTGACATGTTAGCAAAGACAAAGTAGAACTAAAAAAAATAAAAGGTAAAAGAAGATAAAAGGGGAGGCATGGGAAAAGATAAAGCAGTACCTAGAAAAAGAAAAGGTTGAAAACCATGTCACGTCAAATAGGGTGACATGTCTGAAACATTATAGGGGTACTAAGAAAAATAAAAGGTTGAAAACATGCCACATCAAGAAGGGTGACATGTCTACAAAGATAAAGGGGTGATAATAAAAATAAAAGGTTGACACTGATGCCACATAAAGAAGGGTGACATGTATGAAAAGATAAAGTGGTACTAATAAAAATAAAAGTTTGACACCTACTCCATATCATAAAGGGTGAGAAGTGAGCAAAGATAATAGGGTACTAAGAAAAAGAGAAGGTTGAAAACCAGAAAAAGAGAAGGTTGAAAACCATGCCACATCAAGAAGGGTTATATGTCCACAAAGATAAAATGATACTAAGAAAAAGAAAAGGTTGGCATCCATGCCAGCTCAGGAAATGTGACATTTACACAAAGATAAAGGGGTAGTAAGAAAAATAAATGGTTGACACCTGTGCCACGTCAAGAAGGGTGACATGTCTGCAAAGATAAAGGGGTACTAAGATAAAAA
>SNQJ01S0024407.1:151664-162748 GCA_010110895.2 Picea sitchensis
TATAATATATGTTGGTTTTCCCGGTTTGGGTTTCCAGGTGAAAAATCTCTGTGTAATGTTTGTATTTGTCATTGTATATTTTCTGTTCTTTTCTGAATATCAGTTTGTAGTAGATATTGTACAAGGTTAGAATTTACAAGTTTTGATTCAGAGGATTCAGATGATCTAGACATAGAATCATTACAGTTAAATGTATATTTAGTGCATGCAGATGCAGATACAGAGCCAGAGAAGAGGCCCAAGTGGGCCAATACTATTCTTTAGGATGCAAGATATCTTGTTGGGGATCCATCTGATACTAGGAGGAATCGATATGATTTTGAGGAGATTCCTCTTGCAATCACTACCACTGATCCAATGCCACCCAAGAATCATTTCTTGGTTCATTCTTTAGATCCATATTCCTATGGTGAGGCTACTAGAAATCCCTTTTGGGAATATTCCATGTAGGAGGAGTATAACTTCCTCCTCAAGAACCAAACTTTGGATCTGGTTCCCCTTCCTTCAAGATGGAAAAATTTCACATGCATATGGGTCTATAGGACCAAGAGCACACCGGATGGACATGTTAGCATATACAAAGCTAGGATAGTTTCCAAAGGCTTTCTACAGGTGCATGGCATGGAATATGATTTGACCTTCTCTCTAGTAGAGAAGATGGATTCCATACATTTGGAACTTTCATTATGGAATCCAAGGGATGGGAATTCCATCAGATGGATGCGAAGAATTCATTTCTTCATGATGATCTCTCTGAGACGATATATATGGAGTAGCCCTAGGGATTTGTGTATGATTCATCTTTGGTTTGTAGACTGAAGAATTCTCTTTATAGCCTCAAGTAGGCCTCGAGGGCATGGTATGCCAATATGGACTCCTACCTGTTGTCATAGAACTTTGTATGTTGTAAGTTAGACCCAAATGTTTACATGCTGAAGACAATTGATTCACTTCTACTTGTTCTGTATGTTGATGATTTGTTGATCACTAGTTGCTCGACTTCAATGCTTTCTGCAGTTAAGAGGATTCTGCATGACAATTTCTTGATTATGGACATGGGTCCGCTACATTTATTCCTTAGAATAAAGATTAGTCATGATGCATCAAGCATCAAAATATCTCAAGCCAAGTATCCACGAGATCTCCTTGAGAGATTTCACATGACAGACTACAAGTCTAACCCGACTCCTTTCCTATAAGAAGTTAGATTTGAGGATCATAGGGACACTCGACTAGTTGACAACACATTGTACAGACAACCAGTGCGGAGCTTGTTGTATCTCACAAAATCCAGACCATACCCCTCCTATGCATTTGGAGTAGTCTCCAGGTTCATGTAGGAGTTGCATGAGCTACATTGGAAGGATGCAAAGTGTATCCTTTGATAGTTATAAGGAACCATCACCTTTAGGATTCACTATGAAACAAAATCTACATTGGACCTCATCGGGTTCACTGATTCTGACTGGGCTAGCGATAACATTGATCGCAAGTCCACATCTGGTTATTCACTCAGTATTGGTTCTCGACCTATCTATTGGTTGAGAAAGAAGCAAGATGTTATTTCTCTATCTTTAGCCAAGGCAAAGTACATAGGGGTAATTAACATAACCATTTAGGATATTTGGCTACAACATTTTATCACTGAGTTGGGAATTTAGTTTCATGAATCGATCATCATCTGGTGTGACAACTAGAGCACTCTGAAGTTTTGTAGATATCCAATTCATAGGCAGTGGATGAAGCACATTGAGATCCACATGCACTACATTTAGGACTTAGTACACGAGGGGATCATCGACCTATAGCTATATCCTTCAACATAATAGAATGCAGACATATTCACCAAGACCTTCACTGAGAAGAAGTTCCATTCTATGTGCATTCATCTTGGAGTGAAGGACATAGTTTCTTAGCAACTGTCATTTCTTATTTTGACATACATTATAATTTGAGGGGGCGGGGGGGGTTATCTTTTGTATTTGGGTGCCTAACATGGCCTCGTTGTCGAGACCCATTATTTATTTTTACCATAGTGATGTTTAGGGGGGGTGTTGGAGATACTTCACACACACCTAGGATTTATTTTTTCCTAAGGTTTTCCTTATGTTTATTACTCATTATTCAATCTCCTATAGTTTAGGTGGAATATTCCTCTAGGATAATATTCTCTTCAGTTCACACTTCAGTTTGATAAGTTGAGTGGAGTCGAGATGCTACATTGGGATCATCACCATGCAGGATTGGTATTATAACCAACTAATGCACATTTTTCTTGTGATTATCACTAGACTAGCACATTACTCATGATTCCCTAATACCCTCCTCACTTCACTCTATTTCAATCAGTTAATTGAAGACGAAGAGACTAGTTGACTCGGACTAGGTGGATGTTCACTCTTGTAACTTCTTGAGAGACTGACCTAGTTGGTAGTTTACTCATGTAACTGTTGGTGTGTGTCTAGATCACATTGTCTTCTCTTGCAGTGCACATTAGTTGATTTATACAGAGTATATCATGTGTAAATTATCATTCACTCATTTGGTTAATGAGAATTCTTCGAGTCTTTCTCTCCTGCTTCTCTTTTGTCATATTTTATCTACAGATTGTGTATGTCATTTTCTAGCTAGATATATTCTATGCAGCTTAAACACATTTACATTGTATTAGCATTGATGGAATGATAGGGAAAAGAAACACCAGATTATTTTTGTAGTTACCAAAGATTGAAGACAACGAAAAATGGAATTTCCAAAAGAATTCATTCTTACATCGTACAATTTCTTTTCATGGAAGGAGAAGATAATAATTCATCCTCAAGGCATAGGATTATATAGGTTAACCATGAACACAAAAGTCGAACCAAGATTAGCCATAGAAAAATCCAAGTATCTAAATCGAATGGATGAAGTGTTTGGAACTATTTGCAGTCTCATTTATTCTGAACTCCTCTTTAACATATCCTCCTGTAAAACCCCCAATGAATCTTGGACCACCATGGAAGGGATTTTTGGAAAATAGGATGAGATGATGGGACACACGCTCAAGATGGAATTTCTCACCTTGGATCCAAAAACCTTCGACAATATCCAATATTTCCTTACCAAATATAAGGATTTGTTGTAACAACTCAAGGCTTGTGGGGTTGATAAATCTAAGGAGGATAAATAAATGGTTCTTACCATTCTCTCCAAAGTTGGTATGGAATACTCAGTGTTTTTAACTACATTTCATTCAGTTAGGCTCGCCTCTAGGTCCACCTATATGATTCCCTCTCTTGAGTCCTTTATCGAGTCTCTAACACAAGAGAAGAACAAGCTCATCAATATGGGAAAAATCAAAGGCCCAAAGGCACATGAACTTACTATGAAATATTTTAGTGGTCATCAATATTATAAATCTAAAGACAAAGACAAAAGGAAATAACATGAAAATACAAAGAAGGAAGGGTACTCAAAACCCTTCAATGCTGCCTCCAGATACAAAGGTGGAAAGGGAAGAAAAGTGGAGAAATGCACTTAATTCCATGTGGATTCCATCCATAATCTGCATGTATGTAGAAACATATAGATCAAATGGCACAAATACTTCAGAAAAGAAAACTTGGAGATCGCATCCTCGAGGGTTCCAAGAAGAAGAGGCCAGAAGATCAAAATCCCAAGAAAGTCAATTCTAGCCATGCTTTGATTTCCATAAACTCTTATCTTGATGCTTGGATCGTAGACTCGGGTGAATCACACCACATGGCAGCCAAAAAATAATTTCATTCTTCATTGGATGCATGAAAAATTCTTCCTATTTTGATTGGGGACAACTCTCCAGTCGAGGTCACCGAAAAAGAAAGAATTGAACTCACAAATAGAAGCTTCAAGAATGTGCTACACGTTCCCAAAGTTTACATCAATATTTTCTCTTTGTATCAGATGAAAAAAGATGACGCTGAAAATAGAGTCATATTCACACCTGATGCATTAGATATCTATTAAATGTAAAACAATTCCATGGTTTCTACCAGTGATGTAAATCATCAATATAGACTCTACACATTTTATGAATTTATTGAACTCGATTCTACATTACTTCTTACCCATGATGATGAAAGCAGTAGGATATGGCATGAAAGGTTTGGGCATTTAAATTTCATATATATGAAACAACTTAGAAAGCAGGGAATGGTTTATGGTCTACCTAACATCCACTTCTCCAAAGAAATTTTTGAGGGATGTGTTCTTCGAAAACATCCTCAAGAGAAATTCGACAAAGGAAAGACTAAGAATGCTTCGTCTCCTTTAGATCTGATCCATAGTGGCCTCATGGGCCCTTTCGCACATCCACCAATCAGTAAAGAAAGGTATGTGTTCATTTTTGTTGATGATTTCTCATGCTTCACATGGATTTTCTTTCTTAAGAAAAAATCAGAGGTCTTTCAACACCTCAAAGATTTCAAATCCCTTGTTGAGACGCAGTCAAGAAAGAAAATCAAAGTCCTCTAAATGGATAACGGGGGAGAGTATGTCAACCATGCAATAAAAATCTTTTTCATGAGGCCGAGATTCAGTTGCGGTACATGGTTCCTTATACTCCACAGCAAAACAAAGTTGTTGAGCAGAAAAATAGATCTCTAAGAGAGATGGCATCTTGCATTATACATGCAAAGTCACTTCCACAAAGATTATGGGATTAATCACTTAATTGTGAAACCTACATCCAAAATAGATCTCCTTGTAGATCTTTCAAGGATAATACCCCCTACGATGCTTGGAGCAGCCTCAAACTAGAAGTGACCCACTTCTGTATTTTAGGTTCACGTGCATGGGCCATGATTCCCTCAGAGAAGAGGAAGGTACTTGATCCATAGAGAACAAAGTGTATCTTTGTTGGATACCCCGAAAATGTGAAGGGATACAAAATCATTGATATTTCCTTAGACCGACTCATCATTGAGAGAAGTATCCAATTCGAGGAAAGTATCTCGCATATACCTCAACAGCTGTATGTAGACACTTTTTTTATTCCACCTGTCAAAGATGATGAGCATGAACATGCTAACTCTTCATCAGGTGAGAGTTCTAACTAAGAGGATTTAGATGATCTATAGATAGAGTCAATGCATGAAAATGTATATGGAGATCTAGATAATATGCTCAAGTGGGCTAAGACTACTCTTCATGATGTAGGAGATCTTGTTGCGGATCCAACTAATACTAGGAATAATCAATTTGATTTCGAGGAGCCTCCTCTTGCACTCACTACCACTGAGATGATTCCATCCATACATATTTTCTTGGTTCATTCTCTAGATCCATAGTCCTGTTGCGAGGCTGTTGGAAATCGATTTTGGGAATCTGCCATGCAGGAGGAGTACAACTCCCTCCTTGAGAACCATACATGGGATCTGGTTCCTCTTCTTGCAAGAAGGAAACTTGTCAAGTGCAGATGGGTCTACAGGACCAAGAATGCAATAGATGGATAGGTTAGGATATACAAAGCCAGACTATTTTCCAAAGGCTTTCAACAAGTGCGTGACATTGACTATGACGAGACCTTTGCTCTAGTAGTGAAGATTGATTCCATACGTTTGGCACTTTCCATTGTGGAAGCCAAGGGATGGGAATTCCATCATATGGACATGAAGAATTCATTTCCTCATGATGATATCTTTTAGGAGATCTATATGGATCAGCCCCAGGGATTTGTGCAGGGTTTATATTTGGTTTGTCGACTGAAGAAGTCTCTTTATGGCCTCAAGCAGGCCCAGAGGGCATGGTATGCCAATATGGACTCCTAATTGTTGTCAAAAACCTTTGTACATTATAATTTAGACCTGAATGTTTACATGCTCGGGATGCTTGATTCACTTCTACTCCTAGTTTTGTATGTATATGATTTGTTGGTCATCAATTGCTCGACTTTAGCGATTGTTGTAGTCAAGAGGATTTTGCATGATAGGTTCTTGATGACAAACATGGGTCCACTACATTTCTTCCTTGGAGTCGAGATTAGTCAGGATGCATCAGGCATCAAATTGTCTTAGTCCAAGTATGCACGAGATCTCCTTGAGATATTTCACATGACAGACTGCAAGTATGCCTTGACTCCTTTCCTATCAGGAGTCGGACTTTAGGGTGGTAGGGACACTCCACTAGTTGAAATAACACTGTATAGACAACTAATGGAGATCCTGATGTATCTCACACACTCCATACTAGACCTATCCTATGTAGTTGGATCAGTCTCTAGGTTCATGCAAAAGTCATAGGAGCTACATTGGAAGGCTACAAAGTGTATCCTTCAATACATACAAGGCACCATAACCTTTGGGATTCATTATGCAGTAGACTCTACATTGTACCTCATCAGGTTCACTGATTTTGAAATCCATGCCACATCAATAAGAATGACATGTTCGAAAATATAAAGGGGTACTAATAAAAATAAATGGTTGAAACCCATGCCACATCAAGAAGGGTGACATGTCCTCAAAGATAAAGGGGTACTAAGAAGAAGAAACTATTGACATCAATGCCAAGTCAATAAGGGTGACATGTCCACAAATATAAAGGGTATTAATAAAAATAAAAGGTTGACACCTATGCCATGTCATAAAGGGTGATGCATGATCTAAGATAATGAGCTAGTAAGAAAAATAAAAGGTTTACACCCATGCCACATCAATAAGGGTGACATGTTCACAAAGATAAATAGATACTAAGAAAAATAAAATGTTGACACCCATGCCACGTCAAGAAGGGTGACATATCCACAAATATAAAGGGGTACTAAGAAAAATAAAAGGTTTACTCCTATTCCACGTCAATAAGGATGACATGTCTACAAATATAAATGGTTACTAAGAAAATGAATGGTTGACACCCATACCACATCAAGAAGGGTGACATGTCCACAAACATAGACAATTACTAATAAAAATAAAAGGTTTACATCCATGCCACACAATAAGGGTGATACATCTGTAAAGATAAAGGGGTACTAAGAAAAAGAAAAGGTTGACACCCATGCCAGGTTAAGAAGGATGACATCTTTCCAAAGATACAGGGGTACTAAGAAAAATAAAAGGTTCACACCCATGCCACATCTTGAAGGGTGAGATGTCCTCAAAGATAAACGGGTACTAAGAAAACTAAAAGGTTGAAACCTATTCCATATAAGAAAGGGTGAGATGTGACGAAAGATAAAGGGGTACTAAGAAAAAGAAAAGGTTGACACCCTTGCCATATCAAGAAGGGTTACATGCTCGCAAAGATAAAGGGGTACTAAGAAAAAAAAATATTGAGACCTATGCCCATTCAAAAAGGATGAGATGCGAGCAAATATAAAGGCATACTAAGAAAAAGAAAAGGTTGACACCCATGCCACGTCAACAAGGGTGACATGTCCACAGAGATAAATAGGTACTAATGAAAAGTAAAGGTTGACACCTATGGAACATCTAGAAGCGTGATAGGTCCACAATGATAAAGGGGTACTAAGAAAAATACAAGGTTGAAAACCATGCCATGTCAGCAAGGGGGACATGTCAGTGAAGACAAAAGGGTAATAAAAAAATAAAAGGTCTATAATATAAATTGTGAGACATGAAAAAATATAAAGGAGTGATAAGAAAAACAAAAGTTTGACACCCATGGCACATTAAGAAGGGTGACATGTACACAAATATAAAGGGGTACTAAGAAAAATAAATGGATGACACTCATGCCATGTAAATAAGGGTTATATGTCTACAAAGATAAAGGGGTACTAAGATAAGGAGAAGGTTGAAACCCATGCCATGTCAGGAAGGGTGACATGTTCGCAAAGATAAAGGTATAGTAAGAAAAAGTAAAGGTTGATACCTGTGCCATGTCGGTAAGGGTGACATGTCAGTAAAGACAAATGGTTATTAAAAAAAATAAAAGGTCGATATGATAAAGTGTGAGACATGAGAAAAAATAAACGATAACTAATTAAAAGAAAAGTATCAAACCCATACCATTTCAAGAAGGATGAAATTACCCCAAAGATAAATGGGTACTATGAAAAAGAAAAGGTTGAAACCCATGGCACGTCACAAAGGATGAAATGTGTTTGAAGATAAAGGGTTACTACGAAAAAGAAATGTTGATATACATGCCATGTCAATAAGGGAAACATGTCTGCAAAGATAAAGGGGTACTAAAAAAAAGAAAAGGTTCACCCCTATACCATGTTAACAAGGGTGAGACGTGAGAAAATATAAAGGGGAACTAATAAAAATAAAAGGATGACATCTACGACACATCATGCAGGTTGACATGTCTACAAATATAAAGGTTTAATAAGGAAAATAAATGTTTGACACCCATGCCATGTAAATAAGGGTGACATATCCACAAATATAAAGGGGTACTAAGAAAAACAAAAGGTTGAAACCCATGCCACTTGAAGAAGGGTGTCATGTCCAAAAATATAAAAGGGTGTTAATAAAAAGAAAATATTAACAAATATGCCATGCCAGAAAGTGTGAGACTTGAGAAAATATAAAGGGGTACTAAGAAAAATAAAAGGTTAACACCTATGACACATCACGAAGTATGACAAGTATGCAAAGATAAATGGGTACTAAGAAAAATAAAAGGTGGAAAACCATGCCACATAAGCAAGGAGGAAATGTTAGCAAACACAAGGTGGTACTAACAAAAACATAATGTTGACACCCATGCCACATCAGGAAGCATGACATGTTAGAAAATAAAAAGGGGTACTAAAAGGAATAAAAGGTGGATAAGGTAGAGGGTGAGACGTGAGAAAAGAGAAATGGGTACTAAGAAAAAGAAAAGGTGGACACCCATGCCACGTCAAGAAGGGTGACAATTCCGCAAAGATAAATGGGTACTAAGAAAAATAAAAGGTTCTTACCCATGCCAAGTCAATAAGGGTGGCATGTATGCAAATATAAACGAGTACTAAGAAAAATAAAATCTTGACACCCATTAAATTTCAAGAAGGGTGACATATCCACAAAGATAAAGGTGTATTAAGAAAAAGAAAAATTTGAAACCCATGCCATGTCAAGATGGGTGACATGTCAACATATATAAAGAGGTACTAAGAAAAATAAAAGGTTGAAACATATGCCATGTTAGCAAGGGTGAGAAATGATCAAAGATAAAGGGGTACTAAAAAACAAAAATGTTGACATCCATGCCACGAGAATAAGGGTGATTTTTCCACAAAGATAAATGAGTACTTTGAAAAATAATATGTTGAAACCCATTCCATGTCAAGAAGGGTGACATGTATGCAAATATAAAGGGGTACTAATAAAAAGAAAGGGTTGACACCTATTCCATGTCAGAAAGGGTTCGACGTGAGAAAAGATAAAGGGGTACAAATAAAAATAAAAGGTTGACACCCATGCCACATCAAGAAGGGTGACCTATCCTCAAAGATAAAGGGGTCTAAGAAAAATAAAATGATGATTCCCGTGCCACATCAATAAGGGTGACATGTCTACAATGATAAAGGGGTACTAATAAAAATAAAAGGTCGACACCCATTCCACGTCAAGAAGGCTGAGATGTTTACAAAGATAAGGGGGTACTGAGAAAAATAAAATTTTGATACCTATGCCATGTTAGCAAGGGTGAGACATGAGAAAATACAAAGGGCTACTAAGGAAAAAAAAAATGGTTGACACCCATGCCACATCAATAAGGGTGACATGTTCACAAAGATAAAGGGGTAGTAAGAAAAATAAAATGTTGACACGCATGCTACATCAAGAAAGGTGACATGTCCACAAAGATAAAAGTGTACTAAGAAAAAGAAAAGGTGGACACTCATGCCACATCTAGAAGGGTGAAATTTTGACAAAGACAAAGGGGTAAGAAGAAAAATAAAATAATTAATACCATTCCACATCAACAAGGGTGACATGTCAAAAAAGACGAAGGGGAACTAAAAAAAATAAAAGGTAAGAAATGATAAAGGCTAAGGCATGAGAAAATATAAAGAAGTACTTAGAAAAAAAAGGTTGACAACCATGTCATGTCAAGGAGGGTGACATGTTTGAAACATTAAAGGGGTACTAAGAAAACTAAAAGGTTGCAAACATGGAACATCAAGAAGGGTGACATGTCTGCAAAGATAAAGAGGTACTAGGAAAAAGAAAAGTTTAAAATTGATGCCACGTCAAGAAGGGTGACATGTTTGCAAATATAAAAGGGAAATAATAAAAATAAAAGGTTGAAACCCATGCCATATAATAAAGGGTGAGATGTGAGAAAATATAACAAGGTACTAAGAAAAATAAAAGTTTGAAAACCATGCCATGTCAAGAAGGGTGATATGTCCACAAAGATAAAATGGTACTAAGAAAAAGAAAAGGTTGACACCCATGCCACATCAAGAAATGTGATGTGTCCACAAAGATAAATGGGTACTAAGAAAAAGAAAAGATTGATACATGTGCCATGTCAAGAAGGGTAACATGTCTGCAAAGTTAAATGGGTACTAAGAGAAACAAAATGTTGACACACATTCCATGTCAAGAAGGTTGACATGTCTGCAAAGATAAAGGGGTACTAATAAAAGGAAAAGGTTGAAACCCATGCCACGCCAGGAAGGGTGACATTACACAAAGAGAAAGGGGTACTATATAAATATAAAGGTTAAAAGACATGCCATATCAACAAGGGTGACATGTAAGTAAAGACAAAAGGGTACCAAAAAATATAGAAGTCTGATAAGATAAAGTGTGAGACACAAGAAAATATAAATGGTCTCGAAGAAAAAGAAATGATTGATACCCATGCCATCTCAAGAAGGAAGACATGTCCACAAAGATAAAGGGGTACTGAGAAAAATAAAGGTTGACACCCATGCCATGTCAAGAAGGGTGAAATTTCCTCAAATATAAATGGGTACTAAGAAAAACAAAATGTTGACAGATGTGCCACATCAAGAAGTGGGACATGTTTGCAAAGATAAAGGGGTACTAAGAAAAACAAAATGTTGACATCCATGCCTTGTCAAGAAGGGTGATATGTCCACAAAGATAAGTGGGTACTAATAAAAATAAAAGGTTGATACCTATGCGATGTTA
>SNQJ01S0024407.1:162758-186059 GCA_010110895.2 Picea sitchensis
GCCTGTTTTAGACCATACAAGGCCTTCTTTAATTTACACACATAGTCTGTGTTCTCTGACAACTGAAATCCTTCTGGTTGTTCAATGTAGACTTCTTCTTCAAGTTCCCCATTCAGAAAAGCTGATTTTACGTCCATCTCAATACGGCTGAAATGTTAGCAAAGACAAAGGCATACTAAAAATAATAAAATTTAGATAAGGTAAAGGGTGAGAGGTGAGAAAAGAGAAAGGGGTACTAAGAAAGAGAAAAGGTGGACATCCATTCCATGTCAAGAAGGGTGACATGTATGCAAAGATAAAGGGGTACTAAGAAAAAGAAAAGGTTGACACCGATGCCACGCCAAGAAGGGTGACATGTCCGAAAGGACAAAGGGGTACTAAGAAAAAGAAATAGTTGACACCCATGACACGTCAACAAGGGTGACATGTTAGCAAAGACACACGGGTACTAAACAAAATAAAAACTTGATAAGATAAAGGGTGAGACATGAGAAAAGATAAAGGTGTAATAACAAAAATAAAAGGTTCACACCCATTCTGCATAAAGAAGGGTGACATGTACACAAAGATAAAGGGATACTAATAAAAAAAAAAAGGTTGAAATCCATACCACTTCAAGAAGGGTGACATGTCCACAAATATAAATAGGTGCTAACAAAAAGAAAAGGTTGACACCCATGCCACGTCAATAAGGGTGAAATTTTTGCAAAGATAAAGGGGTACTAAGAAAAAGAAAAGGTTGACACATATGCCATATCATAAAGGTTGAGACATAAGAAAATCTAAAGGGGTACTAAGAAAAAGAAAAGGTTGAAACACATGCCACTTCAAAAAGGGTCACACATCCACAAAGAAAAATAAAAGGTTGACACCCATTAAATGTCAAGAAGGGTGACATGTCCAAAAAGATAAACGAGTACTTGGAAAATGAAATGGTTGAAACCCATGCCACGTCAAGAAGTGTGACATGTTTGAAAAGAGAAAGGTGTACTAAGAAAAATAAAAGTTGGACACCCATGCCACTTCAACAAGGGTGACATGTGAGAAAGGACAAAGGGGTACACAAAAATGGTTGATAAGATAAAGGGGTACAAATAAAAAGAAAAGGTTGACACCCATGCCATGTCAAGAAGGGTGACATGTACACAAAGATAAAGAGGTACTAAGAAAATGAAAAGGTTGACATCCATGCCACGTCAGGAACGGTGACATGTCTACAAAGATAAAGGGGTAGTAAGAAAAATAAATGGTTGACACCCATTCCACGTCAAGAAATGTGTCATGTCCACAAAGATACAAGGGTACTAATAAAATGAAAAGATTGATACCCATGCCACATCAAGGAGGGTGACATGTAAGAAAATATAAAGGGGTACTAAGAAAAAGAAAAGGTTGGTACTCATGCCATGTCAAGAAGAATTACACGTAAGTTAAAGGGTTACAAATAGAATTAAAATGTTGACACCTATACCATGTCAACAATGGTGATACATGAGAAACGATAAAGAGGTACTAAAAAAATGAAAGTTAGACATCCATGCCACATCAAGGAGGGTGACAAGTCTGCAAAGATAAAGTGGTACTATGAAAACTAAAAGGTTGACACCCATGCCACGTCAACAAGGATAATATGTCAGAAAAGATAAATGGGTACTAAGAAAAATAAAAGATTGACACTTATTCCATGTTAGCAAGGGGTAGAGATGAGAAAATATAAAGGGGTAGTAAGAAAAATAAAAGGTTGACAACCATGCCAGGTCAAGAAGGGTGACAAGTTCACAAAGATAAAGGGGAACTAAGAAAAATAAAACACTGCCACCCATGCTACGTCAAGAAGGGTGACATGTCTGCAAATATATGTTAGAAAAAAATGATCGCAGAGAAATATAAATCAAACAATTGCAGAAATAAAACACAAAAGATACACAATACAATAGAGACATGGATATACGTGGTTCATCCAGTGTGGGCTACATCCACTAGAGAAATTTCTAGGTCCTTCCTTCACTATTAACCAAAAAATGAAGGGATACAACCTACAACACACCCACTATAACTTCCTCTTATTTCTCTCACAGTATCCTCTCTCAGAATACAATATTCGCAATTATGCATAGCCGCAATACATTTCCCTCACAAAAGAGGGTTTCCTTATAGGGAAAAAAAACCTAATATATCTTCTACCTTAATATCTGTGACCTTATAATGAACGGTCTAGATTTAAAAATGAAACTAAAATATACATTTACAAGGCAATTTTTCCTTTGGGGGATTCACCCTTGAACCGTCGTCAGGGGCCCACTTTCCCCCGGACCTCGCAGAGGGGGTAACCCCCCTTTGAAATCCCTTGTGTGGAGGAGTGTACATTCTTTCGGGGTGTAAAGTCTTCATGGGGTATAAACACGGCTGAAAAAAAAGACCTTTGAATTAGGAAGATAAACAGGCTCCATAACCAATAATATCCCACTTGGATACTGATCTCAACAACGCCACCTCTATTTTATATGCTGGACTATGATCCTTCTTGGACCTGGAAAATTTCTCATCTTCATATTCATTCTTGAAGACCAAATGAAAGTGAGAAGGAACTCAGTTTCTCCCTGGTTACTCCCTTAGTTAACATGTCTACAAGATTCTATCTAGTGTGTATCTTTTCCAACTTCAAATGTCCATCTTCCAAGACAGATCGTATGAAATGGTACCTGAGTTGTATATTCTTAGTATTCTAATGGAATGTTGATTTCTTTGCAAGATGATTGGCACTCTCACTATTACAATACAACCTGCTATTCTCCTTCTTATTTCCCAATTCCTCCATAAACCTCTGTAACCAAATAATCTCTTTACTAGCCTCTGTATCAACAACATACTCTGCCTCTGTTGTTGAAAGTGAAACAACCTTTTGCAGTTTCAAAATCCAACTTATTGTTGTTCCACCTATAGTAAAAACATACCCTTTGGTGCTCCTCCTTCTATATTTATCACCTACCATATATAAATCAACATATCCCTATATAAAAGTGTCCAAACCTACAAAACATAATGCATGAGTAGCAGTACATCTCAAATACCCAAGAATCCACTTTACTGCCTCCCAATGTTCTTTACCTAGATTGTTCATATACCTTCTCACAACTCCCACTGCATGTGCAATGTCTGGTCTTTTGCAAACCATCACATACATCAAGCTGCCAAATGTTAATGAATAAGGGACCTTGGAGATGTATTCTATATCCTCTTGTATCTTGGGCCACATTTCCTTACTTACTTTGAAATGGCTGGCCAAAGGTGTACTAACTGGTTTTGCATTCTACATTCTAAACCTCTCCAACAAATTCTCTATGTACTCACCCTGAGACAATGTCAATTTGAGATTTTTCATGTCTCTTTTTATTCTCATACCAAGGATTTTCTTTGCAGCACCCAAATCCTTCATTGAAAATGAATAAGCTATTGAGATTAGTCTCCAACTGGTATATTGTTGGTTGTGGAGCCTGATTATTTTTCTGATTCAGAGGTCTTTGTTTTCATATGTGTCTGTACCCCATGAAGACTGTACACCCCAGAATAATGTACACTCCTCCATGTGGGGGAGTCCGGAGGGGGGTTACCCCCTCTCAAGGTCCGAGGGCAAGAGGGCCCTCGGCAAGGGTTCGGGGGTGAATCCCCCAAAGGAAAAATTGCCTTGTAAATGTTTATTGTAATTTCATAGTAAATCTGGACTGTTCATTATAAGGTCACAAATCTAACTGTAGAATTTATGTTAGGGTTTTTTTACCTAGAAGGAAACCCTATTTTATGAGGGGAATGTATTGTGGCTATGTATTATGGCGAATATTGTATTCTAAGATAGGAGACTCTAAGAGAAAGAAGAGGAATTTACAATGGGTTTGTTGTTGGTTGTATCCCTTCATTTGTTGGATAATAATAAAGGAAGGACCTGGAAATTTCTCTGTGGACGTATCCCACACTAGGTGAACCACACATATATGTGTCTCTATTGTTTTGTGTATCTTCTATGTTTTATTTCTGCATTTGTTTTATTTTATTTCTCCACAATCCTGTTTTTCCAACAACTGGTATCAAAGAGAAAGGCAACTTGTAGGAAAAGAGGGTTCCTGGTTCGAGTGGGAGAAATGGTGGAAGATGGAAAGTTTAGGGTTGAGAAATTTAATGGAAAAAACCACCAGTTATGGAAGATGTAGTTGGAAGATTATTTATATTAGAAGGATATTTTCCTACCATTGGGTAGAATAGAAAATAAGTCGATAAACCTGAAGGACAAAGAATGAGAGTGTTGGATGTAGGCCAAATCAGAAAGAAAGGTTATTTTTTAAAGAGAAGCATGCAAGAGGAAAAATACGGTTGGAAGGAAAAGAAACACATGTAAGAGAGGCAGGTGAAGTGCATATGCATGGAAGACCTAATGATGCTAGGGTTAGGGTTTGTTTAATGCATTGTAATGGTTGGTGAGACAAAGATATAAATAAGTAGTACTTAGGAGAGAGAGAGGGGAGACACACAAAGAGATAAGAGAGAGGAGGATTATTGTAATAATTGTATGAATCATTAATCTAGTGAGCTATGACAGGAGTGAGCAACTCGATCCTGAGGGTTAGATTGTAGGCTGAGGAGCCTGGTGTGATCTAGTCAGCCTCGTAGGGGTCAAGTAGCCTGTGGGAAGAGGGAGAACTAAGATTGTAACCACGTGCGGCGTGGGATACTTCTAAATTATAATAAAAGCTTGAGAGGCAGATATTTTTGGACATAGCCAAGAGGGGTTCAACCATTGTAATATTGTGTTATGTGAATGACTGCATATTTGTGTCTAATTACTTGATGATTGTTATACGAACGAAGTAACTAAGTAGATTTGGTATTCCACATGCCTGCATAGAATGAATGTTATAACTAGATGTTAGAGGGATTGAATAAAGTTTACGACACACAAACACATATCTCACTCAGTCTCAGGTTGCAAACACTTGAGTATTACAGCCACCCACAGAGTTATCTCGAGTGATACTGTGCAGTGCACTCTATGTGTTGCGTTTCCTTCTGGGTTACCAGAGGGGGTGATAGTATTTAAGGGATTTTGTTGGGAAGCTTCTTAGTTATAAAACAAGTTCAATATGTGATGGTCAATAAGAATCAAAATACCCCATAAAGAATCCTCAAGACTAATATAAGAAGAGATAGATAAATGAACCAAGAAATGGTTCCATTTTCGATTGATTGGAAGAAAATGGTATTGAGCATATGGGATCTGTTGAAGAAGCATCAAAAGAACATGGGATCAGACGAAAAGAAGGTGAAATAATTTGAATCTAAAAGGGGATGTTGAGACTGTGTAATCCTACGAAGGCAGAGATAGAGAGATGGTTGAAGACAAATGAGTTATGGTTTGTGAAAAAAGATAACATAAACCCGAAGTTAACACCACGCAAATATCTGGAAAAGTATGTATTCACTGACTTGCATGAAGTGTTTTTCTATGATTTTCCACACATGTTGCAGGAGTGGATAAAAATATTGAAAGACAACCATCCTACAAATAGGGTCAGAAAACTAGAGTGTAATCCTAAAGAGATCGTGCAACTACAACGAGTTGATAATAATTTTACGCACGCAATATATTTATGGCTAGATAACATTGTTGTTGGGTTTATCACAGAGTTTGCAGTAGATACAATGAAATCATACATCATATCTGAATAAGAATTCTTGAAAGGACCTCAAGGTAGGTACATCATATCATTATATACTTCCATTAAGATATTTCTATGTAACAAAGGTGTAATGAAAATGGAGTCATACAACTAAACTTCCCTGTGTGCACGGGGGAAGGGGGGAAGCACTGACAGGAAAAGGAGAAATTGAAGGAGAAGAGGATAAGGGAAAGAAGGCAGAGGCCTTGGACCCAATTATAATGGACGAATATTAGATCAAGCGGATCATGGTGACAACGGAAAATACATGCAGTGGAGTGCCCTACCAATATAAGGTGAACACCAAGAAGAGAGTCATAGCTGCAAGGGAAGTCTTGGAAAGTGATGAAGAGGAGGTAGAGGATCTCCGGGATGTGGAGCAGATTGAGGAAATCCTGTGCGTGAGATATGAGAGGAAGATGGGAGGAGAGAAAATAGAAGGAAACACTCCTATCCATATCAATTTTAGTGTGGAACCCATAAACCCATGTGCGACTAACACACCAAGAAGAACACCACCATTTAGACAACCGAAGTTTGGGAGAAGAAAGAAAATAAGAAGTACATCTACACAAGGAACAACAACCGGGGGAGCTAGTTCAGTAAGCAGTAGTCAAGTATCAACATCATGCGAAGGTATTAGTTCAACATTCAAGATGGCAGGACATGATCCAACCATCAGGTTACCAAAATTCAAAGGAGAGGCATCATAGGACCTAGAGAAGCACCTTTTTATCTGTGAAAATATTTGGGAATCAAAACATATCACGAACGAGGACACTAAACTTACACAGTTAGTTATCATGCTAAGAGATCACACACTAGATTGGTATATGAGTTTAGCTGCAAACAACCCACCAGGGACAACCAAAACAATTGGAGATATCAAGAAGTTGTTGATAAATGAGTTCCAGAAGCCAAGTTCAGAGGATCAATACATGAACAAGATGATAGAGATCAGATAGAAACCCATAGAATTTGTATGGGAGATTGACCAGAGATTAAAATTACTAAAGGGAAATCTAAAATACGTCATGACAGATATGTAACATAGACATTTGTTCATCAATTCACTATAACCACACTTGAAATATCCACTGTGACAAAAAAAATTCAGACGCAGGAAGAGGCTCTCTAGGAAGCCTTGCAAATAAATATCCATCCAACATAAAAATAAATATCCATCCATCAAGGAGATGAAGGACGATATGAAAAACTTAACATTCCCGCTAAACCAGAACAAGAACAAGGACAAAAGAGAAGCAGTTTGGTGTACCACATGTAGGAAAAAAGGACATCATAAGAACGAATGTCCAACATTCGTGTAGTACATGGAAGCAGGAATGCCAAATCTATTACCAACAAGAGTCATATGGTTTGAGATCTGTAAGAAATAGGGTCATGATCCATACAACTGCCCAATGATGCATAAGTACAAGACATTACTGAAGAGATCGTATTGCATTTTTTGCAAGTCAGTAGGCCACAATGAAAAATATTGCAGAACCATGGAATTGACGAGGGAAAGAACATCAGATTCATACAGGGTGCAGGCATAAATGATGATCAGGCAAGACGCACCTCATTTTAACCAAGTACCATCCCTATACAACATTGCACAACACATTATAACACTGTGTAACAACCAGAAAACACTACCCAATCGCATTATAATATCATGCAACCACACTATAATACCCCGCAGTATAACCAGGCACCTCAGTATAACATGTCGCGAGGGGATCATGCTAGGTACGTAGGTCGAGGAAGAGAAACAAGAGGATTTGGAAGAGGTATAGGACCAATGGTATGTCATAATTATCAACAACTAGGACACTATGCAAGAGAATGTCCACTTCCACTAGTGACTTGTATGTATTGTCGTGCCTCATATCATGACATAGAAAAATGCCCGACACTATTAGGGAAGATCTAGGAGAAGAGAAATCAGAAAAATCAGAATGTTCAGTGGATTTTAGTAGAAGCGAGGGATGAAGGAAGAAACATCAACATAGTTACATGGGGACGAGCTAAAATAGGAAACGACGTAGTATGTCAAGAGCCAACACAACACCAATGGGTGAAGAGGAATGTCGAACCAAGGAAGCAGTTTGATGTGCAGAACAAAAAGGAGATATTCAAGCAAGCTAGACAAGAATTCTTGAAGAATTCTTGAAGCTAGACATTGCATCGACATCAACCACGCAGCATACTAAGGAAGTACCGGAGTATGAGATGCCTCCATCATTGGATCACACCAAAGAAACACAACCCCTAGGACAAGTAAGTACGAATAAAGGTTTTTTTCAATCATGTGTAAAACTACTCAATGATCCATCATCTGTTAGAATACTAGAAAATATGCTAGAAAGATGTAGCATAGAAGCATAAGGAAAGCTAGAACAAAAAAAATTCAATCACCTACATACAAGGAGGAGAACAATTAGGAAATTTAGGATGAATGCTAACATTGGAAATTTTAACATGGGAGATATCATACTATATTTAGGATCCAAAGTCAATGTATTACTGTTGAGTGAAATATATGCTATCTATTTCGACATTAAATTGTCAACCCGGGGCTCGTAAGCTTCGAGGTGTTAGCACTGTATGTGCGGATATAGAGCTCTAATCTAGCCTAGCCTAGCCTAATCTAATCTAATGCCAATAAACTCAAATAACGAAGACCTATACTTTAAATTTACAAAGTAATCTAAAACTAGGAATGGAATAAAAACTAACGAAAAGATTGTCTAGCTAAGGAGATAGTTTACCATAGGGATCAACACTCTTTCAATTTATAATTCTATTTTAAAAAGATGAATTTTAAAATATATTTAAATAACATATTCTCTGCTAAATATGCAAAGAAACCTTTAACTAATGATCTTTAAGCAATCTAAGACTATGGACTATTTGATCTATCTTTGAATAAGAAAATAACAAGTAATCTATCTCTAAACTATTTCATCTATCTATTTAATCTACCTTTGAATAAGAGAATGACAAATAATCTATTTCTAAACTGTTTAATCTACCTCTAAATAAGAAAATGACAAGTAAGAAAATAAGCAAATAATCTGTCAAAATTATATTTACAAGTAAACTCTATTCTTAAAGAAAAAACTCACAATTATTTCTATCTTGCAATAATGTACACTCATCTACCTAACTAAAAGAAAGAAAAGCAAGAAATCACATCCCGATGGCATCTAACTACTAGTGAAAATTCAAGTAAACATAAATCATTCACTCTATCACACTAAAAATGGGAAATAATTTGTTCAAAATCACTAATTCAAGCGAATCTACAAACCCATAACTAACACTAATTAGAAATCCTAATTCATGTTCATAACAATGAAAATAATCTGTGCAAACATACAAAATCTTGGATAATGCTAATCAGAAATCACAACTCAGATTCATAACTAAGATTTCATAACTAATATTTCATTAAAAATCATAATCTAAGTAAACTAAACTATCACTAAAAATCATACTCAAAATCAACCAAAATGCTATTAAAAATCATAACTCAAAAATCCATTTCTATCCTATCATGCTGAAGCAAAATTGACAAATGAAACATACCTACATAGATCATTTTCAATTACAAATAAACCTATCTAAATTAGTACTCCGTCAAAACTACCAAAACTACAACAATTAATTTATCAAAGCTACACATAAAATTATCTAAATGAGTACTCTGTAAAGTAATTTATAGCTAGGGATAAAAAGACATAACGATGTAATTAAACAACTCTACAACGTGCAACAAAATATAACCATTAACACACAACCATGGGTGTCCTTCTATGATATACACAATTCAGAAAGCAATCTACAATTAAGAGAAAGTGTACATGAAGATGAATTAGATAAGAAATATGCAATCTAAAACATACACACAACAAACAATTGAAATGAGAAATCTACACAGTAAAGAGATGATTTTGAAAAATAAGAAAGAAAAAAAGATAAATAGAACTATGTACTGATATACACAATCACCTAGACCACTGGTGGATCCCCCATAAGGTCGTGGCTACACTGCAATGGGAAAATGCAGTTGCTAAATTAACCAACACTGGCATTAAGCATAAAAAAAGAGTATGAAAAAAATGGTGATAATGTCTGTATGAAATAAAAATTTGTCTCCCTTGGTTCATGCCATACGCAATATTATTTATAGGTGATTACAAAGATTGAGAGGTTGACCACTGGAAGGGTCGAACCTCTCTAAAAAAATCAAACTCATTAAAGGCATTCTAACAACAACATCTTCTGGAAAAGATGTGATGAGATGGAGATGGAGATAGGCGAACTGAGGAAACCCTAGCCTCAACCCGGCATAGACTATTGTAGGCTAGTTGCAGACCACCGGCACAATGAACCTTTAGCAGCCATCGGACACCAAATGACTCCGAATGACACGCCGAAATGGGCACAGAAGAGGGGGGGCAACCTGCCTCGTATAACAATATCACTGCCAACGACCGCTCAGGCACCAAAGAAAAATGTCCCTCATTCGAGCCGCCCTTGCAGATACGCGGCCAACTTCTGGCTAGAGAACAAGGCCTCATGAAGGAGATGGAGACGAAAGCGAGTACATCCCATCCAAAATCACCTCGAGGATGGAAGCCAGGAAAATGCATTCCACAAATGGACAAAACACCAAGATACCTCATAAGCTCAACCAGAGTAGGGGAACACACCCAATTTATGAGGGAACACGCCCTCATTGGTAAGTTCTTGGGTCTCTGGCCATCGGAAAGAGATCTCAACAAATGGATAAAGCACTGGTGGAACCCCAAAGGAGACTATGAGGTCCAACTTAGCTCCAAAGGCTTCTTCACAATCATCTTGTACAATCCAGAAGACAGAGACAGGATATTTGAGAACGGGTCGTACTTCTACAACTTAGCAGGGCTATTCTTGTGCTTCTGGACCAAAAGATTTAGCCCAGACAAGGAGGACTTCACCATGGCTCCTATATGGATCCGCCTATATTCCTTACCACAAGAGTTTTGGTTGGAAGAGATTCTCATGGGCATAGGAAATACATTAGGCCAATATGTCAAAGCTTTAGAAGCCACAAGGCAAAGAAAATACACTTCATATGCCCGAATCTATGTCTATATGAACATTTCCAAGGCCCTACCTGGAGCTGTGACTCTAGAATTCCAGGATGAGGACTGGCAACAAACACTGGATTATGAACACATCCCTTTTTGTTGCAGAAGTTGTCATGAGTATGGTCACCTCTTCAGAGACTACCCCTTGATCAAACAAGCCACCAAAGCAAATCATATCATACAGAAATATGGCTTCACCACGGTCACAACCAAAAATAAAAACCCTCCAAGGAGGCAGGTCCCAGATCCCAAACAAAAGATCATAACCAAAAACTCCTATGAGATTCTGAACTAGCTTCCAGAAGATGAGGAAATCCAAGATCTGCACAAGGAATCGCAACAGGCCCATGGGGACATACAAAACCCTCCTCCCCCTCGCCCGAGTCGTGAAATCTACACAAAAGAAAGAGGAGATGAGGATGGAGACACCCCAATGCAGTTGGACAATAGAGATCTAGCGGGCATAGGTCTAGAAAAGCTCGAGGAGGCCCTGAATCAAAAGGACCTACAGACCCTTCCTGAAGAACAACTACGCAAGGTACACAAAGTATTTCTTAACTCCTTAGCAGGATCCGCAACATGCCTGGGCATAGCCACGGATGTGGGTTCGAGCTCAAAAAGAATACTCTACGAGAACAAAAGAAGAGGGCGGAAAACAACACAATAACTTATCAAGGAGGCAGGCAACCTCATGATAAACTCAGGGCAGATCCACAAGCTCTCAGAGGGATACCTCCGCCCAACACCACCCTCTTAATGATGAAGATCATTACCTAGAACATTAGAGGACTCAACAGTAGATCCAAACAAAGGATCCTTTGAGATTGTATCAAGGTAGAAAACCCAGACATCCTAATGTTATAGGAAACCAAATGTGCGGGGGAAGAAGATGAAACCATCTTCCAGCGTATTTGGAGAGGATGTAACTCCATATTAACAGACTCCACAGGAGCCTCAGGAGGTCTTTCTATCCTCTGGAATCCACTCAACATCACTATAAGAAAATCCTTATCAACTATAGGTACAATAACGACCCACTTCAAGGTCACAGGCTCGAATCAGGAAGGAGCCATCACAAATGTCTATGCCCCACAAAGCCAACAGGACAAAGACAAACTCATGGAGTGGCTCACACTAATCAAGACTCTGGTGGAAACACAAAACTAGATCTTAGGAGGCAACTTCAATATGATCATGTCACTGGAGGAAACGACAGGAGGCACCAAGAAACTCGAGCAAGACAGTGGTAAGTTCAAAACCCTCATTGATCATCTAAAGCTAGTAGACATAGAAAATAGCAATGGCACCTTCACCTGGTCCAATCGTAGATCGAGAAACCAACACATTGCTTTTCGTTTGGACCGCTTCCTGGTAACTGAGGAACTAATGGAGGAGGGCTCTTATTTGGAAAGCCTTATTCTCCCAAAATCTGGGTCTGATCATTGGCCTCTTGCTCTTAATTTAGACATGGGAGAAACACCCAAATACAAACCCTTCCGTTTTGAAAAATTCTATCTCTCACACCCGGATTTCCATCAGCTAGCAAAATCCTTGTGGGAACAGGCGAAAATAGATCATGGCACCAACATGTATAAATTCCAGTAGCACCTCAAAAACTTCAAGCAGCTGCTGAAACATTGGAACAAGAACACCTTTGGAAACATAATCCAAAGCACACATGACATAGAGAACAAGCTGGTGGAGATTAAAAAAAATTTCATTTCAGGATCCCAGACCACTGAACTAATGAAAGATGAGGAGAAGCTCCAAGCACAATTAGAAGAGAGAAGAAGGTAAGAGGAAATCTTATGGAAACAAAAATCCAAAGTACAATGGCTCAAGGAAGGGGAAAAGAATACAAAATTCTTCCATAGAGCTATGGTGCACCATCGCCACATCAACAGAATCACCCACTTAGAGGATAGACAGGGAAATCCAGTCAGAGAACACTCTCAAATAGAGGAAGAGTTGATCAACTACTACCAATACCTTCTAACAGAAACCAGGGAGGACATAACGAAAGCCATCCAAAGAGTCACCAAACACATACCCTCGCTGGTAACTTCAGAACAAAATGCCACCCTAACACGACCCATCACCCAAAAGGAAGTTGACCAAGCAGTAAAAGCAATGCCTCCAGGAAAATTCCCCGGCCCAGATGGGTTCACCACTGATTTTTTCCTCCACTGCTGGGACCTGGTCAGGGAAGAAGTTTGGGAGGTAGTAGAGGAATCGAGATCATCAGGCCTAGTCCTACCAGCTTTCAATGCCACCTTTCTCACCCTCATTCCGAAAGAAGAATGGGTCACAAACCCTAAAAAGTTCATACCCATCACCCTCTACAATGTCATCTACAAAATCATAATGAAGGTGGTGGCCAATCGACTCAAACCCATACTGACCCATGTCATCTCCAAGGAAAAAGAAAGGTACGTAGAAGACAAATCATGGACAGCATCATCCTAGCTCATGAGGTCATCCACTCCCTCAAGACATCAAGGACCTCAAGTATGCTAATCAAACTTGACCTTTCAAAAGCATTCAACAAATCCAACTGGCAGTACCTTTGGGCTGTCTTAGAGTCTTTTGATTTTGATCAGCATTGGGTGAACTGGATCTTAAATCTCACCTCCTCAGCCTTCTTCTCCATTCTAGTGAATGGGGTTCTGTCCCGACCTTTTTCACCTTCCAGAGGTATCAGACAAGGGGACCCCCTCTCGCCCTTTTTGTTTGTACTTATGGCGAAAGGCCTGGGACATTACATCAAGGTGACAGTCATAGACGGCTCTCTCAAAGGCCTGCCCCCTACACAACATCCAGCCAGTGCCCTCTCACAGTCAATTTGTTGATGATACCCTCCTCCTGAACTCCCCAACGGTCTGAGAGGCCAACAAGCTCAACTCTATCCTCTATGACTTCACTGAAGCTTCAGGCATGTCTCTCAACTTAGACAAGTCCAAACTCTATTCTTTTAACACCCCGACTTATGTACAGCTCCACATTTCCAAACTTCTAGGAATACCCAAGAGCTCCCTTCCATCCAACTATTTAGGCGTTCCTCTCATGGGTACGAAAGATAGATCCATTTCCTGGGACAACCTTCTCCTTTCCATCTCTAATAGACTAAGCAATTGGACCTTCAGACCCCTTAACATTGCTTCCAGGTTGGTCCTCCTCAAATCTGTCTTACAAGGACTACCTACTTATCTCGTCACCACCCTTGCAACTCCTAAATAGGTCATCAAATCCATCATGAACCTCCAGCGAAACTTCCTCTGGCATGGTCATCAACCTAACAAGAAATGGGCACTAGTAAGCTGGGACAAACTCTATACACCAAAAAGCCTAGGAGGATTGGGACTTCGTGATCTAGGGAAACTCAATCAAGTAATGGGAGCCAAAATTTGGTGGAGATGGTTAAAAACCCCAACAGCCACCTGGGCACAAATGTGGAAGCAGAAGTACACCCCCCTCACACCATATAATCAACTAATTAGACACAATGACTGACTTCAGGGCTCCAACATATGGAACACAACCTGTCAAAATCGCACACTGGTTCAAAATCATGCCTTCTGAGAAGTCTGAAATGGAGAAAGTGCCATGTTCTGGCAAGACTCGTGGAAGCAATTCAAACCCCTGGACGAACTGGAGGAGTTAAACAATCTCAAATGAGCCCTTAACCAGGATACCTCATTAAGGGTGAAAGACCTCTAGAAACCTGAGGAGCAACGACATCAATGACGTCATTGGAAAACCTGTAATCAGGATCTTGGAGTCCCAGAGAATCTCAATCTACAGAACTGGCAATTCCATGCTAACCATCGAAAAATACTCAATAGATAAGGTCTGGACATCCTTAGATGGGGATATTCCATAGCTAGCACTTTCTCAATAAAGGAAGCTTACTTCCTACAGGGTAATCACCAGGATCAAAACAAGGAGACCTAATGGAACAAAGTATGGAACCTTTCTCTTTGGCCCATGGTTTCCACCTTCCTATGGCTTGTGGTACATAACTGAACCCTAACTTGGGACAACCTCATAAAAAGAGGCTTCATTGGGCCCTCCTTTTGCATCCTTTGCTGCCAACAATAGGAAACCAAAGAACATCTCTTCAATGGCTGCCACTTTAGCCAGCAAATTTGGTACCAATGAGTGCAAATAATGTGCAAATCCAACCAACATCGGAGCAACATCAATGACACAATTGAGAACTGGGACTCTATCACCTACAATAATTCCCTTCTGAATCACATCTGGCATCTCCTACCAGGATTCATTCTCTGGAAAATCTATAAGGAACGGAACAAAAGAATCTTCCACTCCAAATATTCCATGCCCGACACTACCTGGGAGAAAATAATATCACTAATCAAGGAAACTATCAGAAGTAAATCCTAGAAAATAGAGGACCTTAATTGCAACCTAGAGGAACATTGCATTCTTCAAAACTAGTAGCCCATTCTAATCAATCAACTAGCACCAAGGATGCACAAGCTCCAACAAACTAGTCCAACCATATGGACCCCCCCTCCAACTAATTTCATAAAGATAAACTTCGATGGGGCTTCCAAAGGCAACCCGGGACCAGCGGGATATGGAGCAGTACTCAGGAATTCCAATGGCAAGTTCCTATGTCTCGTTGCAGGATTCCTAGGGGAAACAACCAACAATGTGGAAGAGATAATAGGGTTATTGCGGGGTCTCCAAACAACTACTGAAAAACACCATCACAAGATTATCTTGGAGGGGGACTCACAAATTATTATTCAGCTAATCACCAAGATTCTCCATGGAGGCAATCCTTCAAAAATCTCACCCAGTCGGTGACTCTCTGGACTTCTAGAGGATTTTGGTAGCCTTCTTCGACCCAATCTCAACATCATACCCTTCCACGTGAAACGAGACGCAAACAGGGTAGTCGATTGCCTGGTAAATGAAGGAGTCGAAATGGGAACCGAACACTTTTGTTGGGAGGCCCACACCTTAGAAGACTCAGACATCTCATCTCGGTGCCAAACCTTAGCCACCAACAATATACAACCCCCGGATGGGGTGCCACATCGCAGAGCCAAGCCACACGAGACAACGCCGGGATGCACCATTAATACAACCACCGACGACCATCCCCTCAGCAATTAAATGAGAATGAAACCATGCAACATTATCCAGGAGATGAGGCCCTTCGCACAAGTGACCAATACAATGCACCAGAGCACTCGGAAGCTATCCTTAATGGCCATGGCTGTCGTCGTCGTTCTCCTCCTTATCACCCACCTTGACAGCATTGAGCGGCATTCGCTTATTGCAGAGTCAAATTTCACAGACCCACTAGAGCTTTGTAGCAAGTCCATCCACTTGCAGGGAACCTTGGACATCTCCAAGTTCCTCACTATGCCCAGAGCATGAGGAAAGCCACGTAGGGGTGCAACTTGGTACACAGCCAAATCTCACCAATAGAGGCAGAAGAAATTTGAGCAGGCATTGGCCATGGCGTCCTCGTGAAGACACATGAAACCTCAAATGCCTCCAATGGCATACATGGAAGAGATCACCCTGGACGAGGCCATGCGAAGCTATCCCGAGCTCCCTCTGCTCACATTCCCAAAAAATTGGAATCCTCCCACTGATTTTGGCACAGATGACAAGATTTCTCCTTCGGGCAAACCGCTTGGCTCCAGTGCAATTCGCCCGGCAGAGGAATTCACCACTTGCTATGTTGAAGAAGAGACCCCATCCTATGCAAAAGGAAGAAACGACTCACCCACTGGTGGACCTATGGAGGAGGTAACTCATCTATTCAACTGACCGACACATCAAGACAACGAAGCACATGCGAGAAAAGGAGCAACGGGGCCAATTCCCTTAGCCTATGTTGACGACAATTGGCAAGACCAACATCCTTTCACCAATCTGGGGTACCTAGCTCTAATCTTTGATATGTGGAGCCTATTGGACGATCAGATCTTTCACATTTCTCGAATCGACATGTTGTTCGCTGCTCACTCTAGGACTCTCCTGAAAAGGCAATGCCCTATGTGCGTGCAAGCTTATGCGTTTCCAGTAGGATGGTGAAGGCACAGGGACAAGGATGAGCCATCTGGATAAAAGGTTCATTGATGTTCTTAGTTAGCAATCCTTTTTTGTTTTCGAACCCGGTTTTCGCCCAATTAGATCTTAGTTATGTTGTAACTAGGTTTTCAGTACACAGACTGCTCTTAATGGCTAGGCGTCCTTGTTTCCTTTGGGCAGGACTTCTCTCTGATAGTTTTGTTTGCTTGGAAACAAATGGCATAAGATGCCTAGTTGTCTCGGTTTCCTACTTAGACAGGACAACTGGCATCATAAACAGACTCTGTAACTCGACAATGATAATATAACAGGTTCTTCCCCTTTTTACTTAAAAGAAAACAACAACAACATCTTCTAACAATCTTGTGTGCCACTCAAGGGTCATTTCAACTTCCCAATCTGAGGTGTGTTGAGCTATGTAGATGGAGGAAATGAGGGGGAATAAAACCCATATCCTCAATTCATCCATCAAAGGCCTCTAATGTTCTAACCGCTAACTCCTCTGCACTCCGAGTGTCAGACGAAGTGCCAGATGGAGTGTCAGATGTTGAATCAAGGACCACAAACTGCTCTCAATCCATCCATAATTTTAGGAAACGATCTTGTTGGGGCCTAATTAGGCATATTACGCACAAAACTCATGTGCCATATTTTTCTAATTCCACTTCATCCTCCCACAAATTAAGCTTGAAGTTCGTTGCTTGTAATAGTGTCGGATGAAGGTTCAGATGGAGGATCGGATCACAATTTTGACCTGTTGCAAGAAAACCAAGACGTCATATCTTCATAATCAATTAACTGAGATGAATTGATCATAAAATCATTGAAAAAACGATAATTATACATACCTTGTGTGAATTCATGGTGAATTGATATATAAATCTTTGATAATACCTTCAAAATAGCTAAATGAGAGCATATCATATATAATGTCGCATGAAAAAAGGATTTGGACATTGAAACAAAATAGTCAAAACATGAATCCAACATTACCCCCATGCCTAAGGATTTGTAGGTCCCTCTGCAAACAAAAATTAATCACTCGACATAACTATACTCATGAAGGAGGGGGTGGATTGGCTTTAGAAGCTTCTCTCTCTTGCCCTGGGGATTTTGTCTTAGTCCTTTTACGATGTTTCAATTTCATCTGGAGAATATGATTGGTGGTGGTCATATGATCAACCAATCGCTAAAGAGAGTTCAATTTTTCTTGCAGGAAATCATTGTCATGATGCATATTCCTATCCATAGTTTTTCATTTTGCCAATTGTTGAAGCAACTGAGCATTTTCTTGTTGCAATTTCTCAATAATTGGGGTATGATTAGATGGCTGAAGAAAATAAGGCTTGGATTCCTTGACATATGTAGAAGGTATATCAACTTTAGAGGACGATGTAGGCATCTGGGAGGAAGGAGTAACAATGTTTTTGTGAGGGAGACTGATGTAATAGGTTCAGATTTGACTTCTTTATCGGGCTTAAAATCCTCTGCAGAAACTTATCTGAATATTTTATGGGGGATCTCATGATCAGAAGACAATTGGATAGGATCTGAAGTGCTTGGAGTTTTTACATTGGTTTTTCCACTCATACTTTGGGTGCTTCATCGAAAATATTCCCCGTTAAATCGATTGGATCCTCTCCTCTTTGTAGGGATTGAAGGGAAATCTTGCTAAAATTCATCTTGTAGCTTCTTAGGTTTAGAATATATAGGTGTTGAAGGGAATTGGGAATTATCAATGGGCTTCTTAATTTTCTTGCTAGATGAGGCTACAGGGGAATCAAGAGTTTTTTTGGTGAGTTTGAATCTGAATGGTTTGTGCATTGGAGGTAAAACAAATAGTGTAAAAAAATTAGATAAATGTCCAAGTCTTCAACTTGGACATTTGATCATAAAATGCATTTGTAATTTTAATTTGATCACAAAATGAAATTTTAAAAATACACCATTTAATTCATCTAATTTATCATTGCAACGGGCGTAATCACTTCGAGCAATCATACCTGAACGTGATCGTGATCATTTACAGTGTATACAAAACCTCATCCGGTCCTCCAGACGACACTTCCTTTGGTCTTCTAGATGGAACTCCATCTAGTCCTCGAGATAGCACTCCATCCGATCCTCCTATGTAAGTGGAAATTATCCCATTAGAAATGGACGTTCACCCATAGCACTCATCTTGGACAATTTTTGGCAGACATGGTGAACATGAGCATGGAGTATGGATAGGATGAGTATGAATAGGATTATCCATTTTCGATTTCCTTGTCATCGATCTTGTTAATAATACAAAACAACTTGTTCCTCTTTTCATAGGCTTGTAATACTGATGATAGCAAGAATTTAGCAGTTTTTTATTTATCTGTAATTGTCACAAGGAACCAGTTAAGCAATCTTCCATTATATAAACATAAAAATAAAAAATGCACAACAGGATTATAACACAAAGTGATGTCAACAACATATACTTTAGCATACCAATACAAACAACTGTTGATATAATAGCTCAAGATATTGTAGAAACAATATGATTTTTTTTTGACAAAGATTCTACTTCATCTTCTCATGGATTGTAATATATATGACAATTTTTTTTCATTTTTCATCTCAAGAAACCCCTCCCCCACTCCTAAGTATTGTGACACCTCACAATCAAAGATATAGGGAACCAATCAATTCTCCCAATAGCCTAAGATTTATAGTTTTCCAAGTGTAGAGATAAATTTCATACATCAGTCTCACAAGATGGTTAAAATATGGCCCCACCTATAGGAAAAAATATCCTACATATAGTTAAGAAGAGGTAGGCGAGAGAGTCTTAGGATTTTCTTAAAGTTAGTTCCCAATAGTAGATTGTGTTGGATAAATTTATGTTTTCGGCACACTAGTTCAGTGGGAGTAACAGTAGTTTAGAATGAGTTAACTGACTAGTTCTATTTTAGAATTTCTAATCTTAGACCATCACTATTATGCATGCATTCCTAATTATAGGATGTCATTGCCTATATGAGTGAAGATCACTCACTCATTGATAAGATAGTAATTTGCATTGATTCTCATTCTTCATTGTGTATCTCTCTTCCTTTTCTTGATAAGATTTGTTTGTGTATGATTTAGTAGTCCTGTGGCTTCATCCTTACGGTTCACCCATCTCATATTTTCAAGCACTGATGTAGGTTTTGTTTCCATTGCCATCGTCAAATTATACAGTCCTTTTCTTTTGAGTTGGAATGTCGCCTTGGGCTTCCAATCAAAATAATTGTATGGTGTAAGGATTACCACCAAGTTTGAGTATATAATAGTTGTCCTATCCATCTCTCCCACTGTTTCTAAGAACCCCTAAAAATTTACTCTCAATATGTAAGTGAAAAATTAAGAAATCATGGAAAATCAGGCACTTGAAGTGAAAATTCGTATCAGTTTCAGGAGACAATCTTCTGACTTACTTTCTGAGCAAATGGTGAGGAATCTCGCCAAATGATTTAAAACCCACTTGCATAATGGGTCAATTTACTTCACTCATATGTTGTTTCCTCAAAAACTTAATATTTTGGGAACAATGAATGTAGAAATGTACGACCACAGATTCGTATCAGTTTTAGGAGGCTATATTGCAGCTTATGTTCTGAGAAAACAGTGAAGAATATCACCAAACGGTTGAAAAGACACTTGCAGAATGGGTCGATTTACTTCCTAAACTGGTTGTTTCCTCAAAACATTAATAATTTTGGAGAAATAACTATTGAAAGGTATGACCACGGGTTCGTATCAATTTCAGGAGGCTATCTTGTCGATTACTTTATGAGCAAATGATGATGAATATCGCTAAATGATTGAAAACCCACTTGCAAAATGGGTTGATTTACTGATCCACATAACTACAATAGGGTTGTGGGAAATCCATTATGGAAATCTGCCATGCAGAAAGAGTATGAATCACTCCTACAAAATCATACTTGGAATCTGGTTCCACTTCCACCAAAAAGGAATATTTTTAGGTGCAGATGGGTCCACAAGATCAAGAGTTACAAGGCTAGATAGGTTGCCAAAGGACTTCATCAGATCCAAAAAGATTTATACATCTTCATGAAGACTTTCAGTGAGAAAAAGTTTCATAATTTGTAGGATCACCTTGCAGTGAAGAACAAAGTTACCTAGCAACTGCCATTTTCTTCTTTTGATACATTATCTTTTGAGGGGGGTTTTTTTTCCCACATGGTTTTTCCTCTTTCCTAACTTTTATTCAGTGTTCATCCATTTCATTGTACATGAGAAACTAATATGGCCTAGTAACCGAGACTCATTTTTTACTCCATAGTGATGTTCAGGGGGGGTGTTGGAGAAATTTTTATTTTCGGCACAATAGTTCAGTGGGAGTAACACTAGTTCAACATGAGTTAACTGACTAGTTCTATTTTAGACTTTCTAATCTTAGACCATCACTATTATTCATGCATTCCTAATTATAGGATGTCATTGCTTATATGAGTGAATATCACTCACTCATTAATAAGATAATAATATGCATTGATTCTCATTCTTCATTGTGTATCTCTCTTCCTTTTCTTGATAAGCTTTATTTGTGTATGCTTTAGCTAGATCTCCTGTGCATGTTTCCATGAAACACTGACAAATTGATGGAGTTCATTTACCTTTGCTTAACCATGCATACTTATTTTCAAATTTTCCTACAAGTAGTGTCATACATCAGGACAAGTTTTAATATTTAGAAATTTTATTTATTGTTTGTCATATCATCACCCTCGCTAGGTAGAATTCCCCTATGCCAGCAAGCTTGTTCAGTACTCCGATGAGTTTACCTAGTCATACCATAGGTCGGTACCTATTGCCAGAAGACCTATTCAGTATCCCTATGGGTTACCCTCTTACAGACTTATATAGTAGAGACTGGTCCACCATCTTTTAAGATTTGTGTATAAATATAGCTTTTTGGAAGAAGATAGGGAGGCAACTCTAAATTTTTTTATTTTGGATTGGGATGGTATTTAAGTTAGAGGATGACTCTTCTCTATGTATTCCTTATAGGTTGTCTTGATGTAAGGGATACGTAAGTGGGTGTAGCCAATATAAAGATATGGTATAATCAAGCATTTTTAGTGTGTAATGGATGGTACCATTGGAAAAGAACAGAAAGGTATCTTCAAACCCTACTCACTTTCTTCTTTTTTAAATTTATATTGATGTTTCCATGGCTAACTGCTAATCAAACCTTCTTTATACTCTTTCGTAAAGATACTTTACTCACCTACTCAGGTTTCTTGGGGAAATTGTATGAGTAACCTCTAGGTTGATAAGAAAAGGTGTCACTTCCTTATGTCCTCTAGTCATGGAGGTTATGAGAAACTGCCATTAAAGATGCCTCAAGAGAAAGGAAGATAGAAATATTGTAAAAATGGATAATTTAAAGAAATCAATTTCCTAAGCATAATAAAAATTCATTATCCAATTGATGCTTAAGCAAGCAACAGAGTTCAAATATAGCAACATCTTCTTCTGAAGTAAAAAACTTCCCTTTTTGTCTCCTTGGAGTTGTCCACTTGTTGTTAGATAAATACCTGCAAAACGTTTCTAAAACTATTTGTCAAAAACCACACTCTAAAATATAAAAAAATGATGAGATCAATGAGATCAAGTCACATGCACATGTATTTCATAGTTCTTTTATTAAAAAGAAAATGTAAAATGAGGTTGCATTAGGATTTATGCTAAACTATCAACATGCAACTTTTATTTATTATCCTACCCTACCTAAAAAGAAAGGAAAATCTTCATTCGAATGAAATAAATTTTCCAATGTAACCATGTGCGAAGCAAGATAAGAAACATACCCATATCCACATATGAAAAAGTTACCGCAGTGATTACCTAGATATGAAGAACCAACCAACCTACTCGTTTTGGCATCAGAAGGTGTTGAAGAAGAGAATAGTATTGTGGCCTGATGATCTCCTGAAACCAAATTTCAATGTAATCTTGATGTTCATCAATAGTAATGTCTATTCTCTCCTTCACCATGCTATGTGGATCCTCTTCTTCTGAATGATTGACTTCTGAAGTACATAAAGGATCTATTGAGATGGATGTTGAGAACTCCTCAATCTCAGGTCTTAGTGATTTCTCTCCATTGGATGTAGTCCATAATTTTTCATCTTCCTTCACAGTTTGGAAAGGAAAATCATTTTGTAGCTCTTAGGACCTTGATTCTTCTAATATTTCCAGAGAGGTAGATACACTTTTGGCTGCTTCCAAAATGTGTTTTTCTTGAAAAGAAAAAATCCAGGATGCTGCTAGGATTTGAGAAAGTTCCCTCAAGCTAATGGTTGCTTCTGAGTTCATCTTGTCTCTTGACAAAA
>SNQJ01S0024408.1:18806-67440 GCA_010110895.2 Picea sitchensis
GTAATCATCTTCTTGCGAATGCGAGTAGCCGTCACATCTCTTCTCAGAGATAAGCTGCCACCATTCTAGCGAGTCTTTCACTCTGTATTTTTACAGTCTCTGTACATTTCTTTCATTAACAAAAATCGTGTATTACTGTATATATGTGTTTATGGTTGCATCTCTGATACATTTCTGTTATATTATTGAATATCTGCGATATCTCTGTGAATTTCTTTATTATATCTCCACTCTCATTTCGTGCCGAAAATAATCTGGATCAGGTATCTTCATCACATTAAGGATCGTTGATCTCGCAATGTCCATGGTCCACGGATGGAGAACTATCTTCGGCTTCTTCTAAGTCTTCTTTGTCAAGTATCTATGCAGCATGAGCATTCCATAATTCTTCTAGTCTCCTAAGTTGAAATCACTGATCTTGAGCGTCAGAATCTGTCCCAACTACGGTCCAACTGCGCGTATCCCCTTCGGGAGGTATGTAGTGATCAATGTATAGTCCAAATCTCTCGGGACATTGTCACGACTAACTGCGCTAGCCAGAGGTGGGATGTAGTCGAGCAAGACCGACGATATCAGATTCACGTTCGCCAAGTCATCGCGGTGCTTGATTCTCTTCTTGGTCGTTGTTCGGGATGGCCCAGATCGACGTCCAGTTGAGGGGGATTCTTGAAATCCTCTCGTCGATGAGGCCTGTACTCCTACAAACATGAATTTATCAACCATAAGGTCTATCAAGATCTCCTCATAGACTTATCTACTGCACTGCATTCGCCTGACATACACGCATGTGATCAATTATCTCGGGTAGGTGAACAAACACTCAAGGTAAGTAAAGTGAATGGCGAAGTGTCAATAAGCACAACACGATAGCTATCAATTCTCTGTGGGCTCAGATAATTACAATTTGTAAAAGTGTCCCCGGTGAGATATTCGACAGATTAAATAGATAATTTCATAACGTACTTCCCCAATGGGCAAGAATGCCTCAATCAATACGATTTCATCCATTGTGGCGCGGTCCCAATGGTCCAATGGAGATCTTTCCGGCAATAACTGCATTTCTGACCGTTCCAGAGCATCGTTCTAATGGTTAGGATGCCTCCAATAGTCATATTGCTTCGTCGTGGCGAAGTGCCAGTCTGCGTTCTTCTGCTATTCCGGCGAGGTTCAAGTTCTACAAGCCTTCCTTCTGCGAAGTTCTCTCTGGAACCTGCTGCAACTTTTATAGCTTTGTTTTCTTCTTACTGATATTTCTTTCTTTCTTTCCTGTGATCTGAGTCTTTGGGTTCCTCTTTCCATTCTTGTTCTTATCCTTTCCTAGCAAAGTAACTTCACACTGTCGAGGGTCTTTCACAAGGTTTGAGGGTAATACTTCTTCTCTTACTATTTCTAGAGTAGGTGCTCCTCTCTCCTGCATGGATAGGTTCTTTAAGCCTTATTGCATTGTTTCAACTTCAACAACTAGGTCTTTGGCCTTCAGTTGCTTTGACTTGTCCTCTTGTTCTTCTCTTAGTCATTCTATTTTCTTGGCTATGAAGTCCCTTAACTCTTGATTTTTCTGTTCTGTAGCTACCTCTTCTGCTTTCCTTCAGATCTGATCATTCTCAATCTAGGTCCTTCCTAACAAAAGTGCAAAAGGATCGGTGTTATCAACAAACTTAATGACCTCAAATTCTTCTTATGTCGATGTTCCATGGGCTATCATAGGTACATGAGTAAGTCTCCCACATAGGGTTATCATCTTTCCTTTAAACAAGCCTATCCCTCCCAATGAAGGAATCATAACAGGCTTTCCCAAAATTTCCCAAGTGCTTTCTGTCGTAATGTTCACCTATGTTTCTTCATCCAGAACACAGTCTATGTCGAAGTCCCCTATTCTTGTTTCTATGCACTCCTTCTCTTTTAAGATCTCTGGTAAACTGATGTCTTTATGATCATTTAGTGTTTCTTTCATATGCAACAATATAGCCTCTAATTCTTTCTGGTTCTCTAGCATATTCTTAGTCTCTTGACCTTCTTCAGAGTTTTCTTGTCTCGTGTTCATCTTTTCAACCTTAGCAATCATTCTAGGGCAATCCAAAACTTCATGACCAACAAGTTTACAACAAAGACAAATAGGACTTCTACAAGGGCATTCTGCAGTTATAACACAATGTCAATCCTCTCTTTCTCTTAAACGATCCCCAACCTTTTTTGTACTGCGCACTGGGATCATAGTGATGGACCTACAAAAAATTATTTCTAGGATCCTGCATCCACTTGGTAGTCCAAAAATTCTTTCTATGCATAGGAATAACATATCTTTCACTATTTATTTTGGATCTATTCATTTCAAATCTTCTTTCTTCTAGTTGTGCCCTAGTTTTCAGACTAGGACAAAATCTATCAAACATACCTAGATCCATACTTTCGAAGCAAAAATTTCCACTTATCTTACATTTATCAAAGAACAAATATTTAATATCTTACCTCTTTTCTTCAGATCGGACTTCTCTTCTTAACACATAGCTTCACAAGTCAAATAAAATATTGCGCACTACAACAACAAATCTACGCACAGAGCTTTCTATTTTCTTCAGTTCCCAACCATCACAGTTTCAGTCCCGGCAATGGAACCATTTGTTGGCACAGGGGTAGACCTAGGGTTCAATGCTTCAACAATGCACCAACAAAACCCTAACTACCGGCCCTTTCGGCAGCACATGCGAAGCAGATGAAGTCTCACCCGAGGTAGAGGCAGGGGGGCTTGCAGGACTCAAGTGTCTACAACCTAGCTGGGACAGATCTATGATTACAACACTTAACAGAGCGCTTAGCAATTAACATTCATTAGTCTTTAACCCTTATTCACATCGCAGGTTAAAACCATAATTAGAGAACAACGCAGTATTAATCAAGATCTAAGCACATCTAACCATTCATCACATAACATCAAAGTAGATCTAACATTTATTCATAGCATAAAGCACTTAAGCATTCGTACATCTATCTATCATAACAGTGCACTAAGCAAATACAAGAACAGTATAGCAGAAAGCACAATAACACAGGATATACGTGGCACCCCAGTGTGGGGCTACGTCCACCAACTCTTCTTCTTCTTTGTTAGCTCCTTTCAAACTCCTTACATGCACAGAGCCACAAGCCAACTCCGCATAGGACAGAAGATCTGTGCGCACCTCGCCAAATCCTCCTTCCTTGAGTTAGGTCAAAGCACAAAGCCTTACACAGTCTATGCACAAATCACCTACAAAACACTTGCACTTAGCTCTACAAGTCTCAACACATGGTATGCACAAAGCATTCACAACTATTCGCACTTAGCACACTAGCTTATATACAAAGCCAACTTAGATCTTGTCACTCTTCTCACATCACCTAGCCACTTATTTATACATTACAAAAGGGGCCTAAACATAGGTAAAACCCATAGACCGACATCCCATACCCGTTACATAAACCCTAAACCCAAAAATCCTGCAAAAGTGGGTGAGAACCCACGATCTCCGCTTTGCCTGGGCGCTCCGTCTTCGACCAGCCTGTCGAAGTCCCAAAAATGGTCAAACACGACCAAGGTTCTCCAAAACGTGGTCGATGGCCAACAGATATCGAAGAGTTAACTATTAGTAATGAGTGTTATAGACAAAATGGTAGAGAAGTAACAAACAAAACCTAGAAGTAGTAGTTTGGAAACAAGGAAAACACCTTTTGAAAACTCAGATGATGGTGGTGACAAAGACCCTACGAAAGGGAAATATGGAAAAATCTCATGTTGTGCATACTTATACTAAAATAAAGAGCGAGACCCAGAAAATAGGATTGGAAATACCTGAAATTAAAGAAAGTCCCCAAGCAATGGAAGTAGACAAAGTGTTAGAAGAACCCAGCTAGTTAGACAATGACTACTGGAAACTCAGGAAATTGTTGAAGCTTTGATCACCCAAGAATGAGATATATTTGAAGAAGAATATGTGACACTTCACCACGTGACCTACAATAAAAATTCCAAAAAAAAATTAAAAGAGAAGGTTAACATGAAAAATAAGAAATTATATGAAAATATTTATGATTTCCATGGGGTTTCACCCTAAAAAATTGTACAGTTTCACAAAGCAACCAAAGAAGCATTAAAAAAAATCATTTGTAATATTGAGATTTTTTTTTTTTAATTCTAATAGAAAAAATAAAGGAATTAGAGACAACTCTAATTCTAAAACCATTGTTTGTTGAGCCCTTAACCACAATTCAACCAACACTTACCCTGGAGGACATCTCATAAAGAATCAATAAGTTTAAAGGTTCTATTGGGCTCGTGATTTGGTTGTTTAATGATGCTGATTGAATCATTTTTGACCGATATTATGTATGTATTAATAACCATTTTGAAGAAGTTTTGAAGGATTTCATAGCAAATCATCATATATTGTGCCAGGTACGTGTAATTGATGTTTTGTGATGGTTTTAAGCTTAATTCACTTTGATTTAATGATTTCAAGAAGCTAATGAGCGATCTGTGTGTCACAGGGAAAAATTGCATGGCGTTTTTCCATCCAGTAGCCCGTCCAGTACTCCATCAGGCACTGCATCCGATACTTCATCTGGCACTGTGTCTGACACTGCATCTAGCACTAAAAACATGGGCGAGTTGGCAGTCGTTATATCGGTGGCCTGTGTTCGGCGAATCAACAACATGGGTTTTTCTCACGCTCATGGCCTCCAGCTACTGAGCTCTTGACATCTCAAATTAAGCTGTGATGCTGAGCGTTGAGTGGCTCGTTTGGTTTCTAGAAGCCAAAGGCAGTTATAACGTATTTAATGAATTTTTTTGTTTTTAGAGGAGGTCGACCCTTCCAGTGGTCGACCTCTCGAATTGTAACTATTATAAATACCACAATAGTGGTCAGACAAAGGTTTTAAGAATTGTCAAAAATTGTTAATTGTTTTGTTGTGTAACTCAAGACATTTCCATAAACTTGTGCAAGACTGCGTTTTTAATTTAAATGCCATAATCGTGTTGATTTAGCTCGTGATTCACTGTTGAGGAGTAGCCATGACCTGCTGGGGGGGGCATCAATGGTCTGGGTGAATATTTATATAGTTAGCTTGTGTATTCGAGTTGTGCAATTGTCATTTCTTTCATTTTCTGTTGTATGTGTTTTTGTCATTTCACATGTTGTGTGTTTACTGTTCATAATTTAATTGTTTCAATTTCCTTTTTGTAGGTTGTTTGTAAAGGATAGTGTTAATATGTTGTGTCTTTTTAATTATTAGGAAATAGCTTGCAATCTTAGCTACTAACGTTGTTGTATGATTAAATGCTAGTTTGAATTTATGCAGGTTGAAATAGAATAGTTAAAACCGAGTATTGAGTTAATACAAAGTACATAGTTTCTTTGGCAAATTTCGATGGATGGATAGTTGCTAGCTTTGATTTTGATTCTTCATTTGCTTATTTAGTTTGCTCATCAATTTTCCTATAGTATGTTAAGGTAGAAGTAGAATTTAAATTGTGTTTTTATACGCATTTTAACTTGCAATTTGAATTGTTAATGATAGGATTAGTTTAGTTTATTTCATGGAATTTCCATTCTAGATTTAAATTGTAACTTGAATTACAAATTTCAGTTTGAGTTTAGTTTTAGTTACGAGTTTCTAACTGTGTGAATTGCTTACATTAGAATAAGAGTGCATTTGAATTAAGTAGAAGAACGTTTTCTTATTGTTGATGATTAATGCATAAATTGAAAGATAACATGGATTTTTAGGATAGTTGATATTTCTTCTATGATGGATAAGCTCTCGTTAGATTGTCTGATTCATATTTTTCATTTCTCCATAGAAGTTAATATTGAAATTATTCCTCTTGAGTTATCACAAATCGTTAGATGCCATCATGATTTCATAAGACACATAAGACATAATCATCATCATTATATTTGAGGTTTCTTGTTATTGTTGATTAATCTTTGAATATTGTCATGATGCTTTTAATTCAATAGGTTAAGATTTCCCTTTGCAGATTAGAAGTAATTATAGATTTTATCTTAACAATACAGTTCACTTGCTTAATAGTTTGATTAGTTACATGTTAAGTAGTTTTGATTAGTTTACTTGCTGAAGAAGTTTTCATAGGTTAGTTATTTGATTGCTTATTTGCTTACTTGTTGATGCTCATTAATTTGAATAGATTGATTAGATTAGTTTGTTGTTGCTATTGTTCATTAAGTTGAATAGATTAAATATATGGCTTGCGTTTTCTCATTATATTGATTAAGTTAATTTGTTCAAAGTAGGATTTCCATTTGCTTCTTTAGGACAATCCATCTATCCATTGTTTAAAAGTGGCTTAGGGAAAATAGTTTAAATTCCTTGATAGGATTTTCTCATTGATAGTCTTTGCTTAAGTAGATTAGCCCTTAGATAGACCATCTCCTTAGTTAGACTATACTTCCTCTAGCTTTTCTTCCTTGGAACATATAGTGATACAACTCTAAGTTTACTTACCCTGGGTTGACAATTTAATTGAGGGATTTAGTACATATAGAAGACCCATCATTTTTGGCGCCATTGTCTGGGAGTTGTCTTAAGGTAGGAAAATAGTTAGGATATATATTATTTTTGAACCTTAGCATTAGTTTGGTGGCGTGGGAACTTTAAGACGAGAGGTAAGAACCTCCGCATCTTTTATAGCAGGTTCCCCCAAACCCAATGGTAGTTTTTCTTTTTGTTGTTTTCTTTCATGAATAGACCTAGGGACCCAAAGGGTAGATACATTAAATCCAAATCAGACCTTTCAAACAAGGTCCCTTCCGATATTTTCGGGGGAAGGAACATTCCACTCATAAACTCCACAGACCGATACCGAAAAGTAGGAACTAGCTCGACCCAAAGAGCTAAAGCAGTCTCTGCATATACTAAAACAGGGAGCACTATGGAACAAGAAATTGAAGCATCAGTAATAGTGGGATAGGAGGCAAGACCACTCGAGCCTTCCATAGAACCAACCAACACAAATTTTGTTTTCTTACCACCATCAGGAGATCCTAACTTTGTATACATCATAGACCCTGAACAATGAATACTTTGTTTGGTAGTTCAGCCAAAATAATTGTTTCCCAAATTGAAATAGAAACTTTGGAACCAATAATCCCAATCGGCTCGAGTAGAGTCCTAAACATCCAAGCAGTCGGAAGACCTTCTCATCAGAGGGGTACCTTTCATAGACAAGAACCTTGGGATACTTTTTTCTCTTCAAGGATAAAACCACCTAGGTACTCTCTTTTTGGAAACCAAACTAGTATGGATGATTAGGAGGATCACAACAATGTAAGGCACGAGGAGGGAGAAGAAGTTGGAAACCAAACCGAAACTACCTTTGGGTTTCCAATTTTGGACACCACACCGAATGTCAATATGAAAAATATTCCCCTCTCGGCACTACCCACCTTTTACGGTAAAAGCAGTGAAGACCTAGATACCTTCCTATTTGAGTTCGACATCTTGTGTAGGAGCTGCAACTACTTACAATATGCCCAGAAACTAAAACTCTTTCCTGCTACCCTCAAGGACTCTGCACTAAGATGGTTCATTGGGTTGGGAGAGTCTAGTATTAGGTCTTGGGAAGCCATGAAAGATATATGTCTTAAGAAGTACCAAGACTACTGCAAGACTAAGGATTCTCACAATGATATTTTCAAAGTCCAACAGTTAGAAGACGAGAATTTCGAGGATTATATGGAACGGTTTTCTTATATCTCACGGAAATCAAAATACCATGAACTTCCAGATGATGCAGTTAGAGCTCTTTTCCTTAAGGGAATTTCAGAGGAATACCTAGAGATACTTAACTTGATGGCATCAGGTGACATCTCCCAAAAACCATTTTCCAAAATCTGTGAAATGTGTAAAAATTACTCGAGGAGCATAGCGAAAATAGGGAAGAATGTTCGGGATCCTTACAATAGAAACTTAAAATCAGTTAGTTCAGGTGGTATCACGAGAGTAGAGATAGGGAACCTTTTAGAGAATTTCAAAACAAATATCTTAATCACAATAGGTTCCCAGTTGGACACCCTAAAGATTAAAAAGAACCAGGAGGAGGAAAATGCAGCAATGAGCATATTTTTCCCAAGATGCAGAAGGAAGAATTCCTCAAGGGAATTCCCATTAGATAACATTTCAGTTTGTGGCTTCTGCACAGAAGACCACTCAATTGAGAAATGTCCATCATTGCTCGGTCTGTTAGCCATCTATATAAGTGGGTATCCCGGGGAATCCTCTTATGCACCTAGGAGGCCATGGCATCCTAGGAATCAACCTGCATACCCGAATCCACAGCCTCAAGTTCCACCCTATTATCAACAACCACAACAGTGGAACGCACCAAGTTGGAAAAACTGGTCTACATAGTACCAACATCCTTGGCTTCAAGGATGGAGAGGAGGGCATAACTAAGGGAACCCTCAAGCTCCACCTATCCCTATGCCCAACTATCCTTACCCTCAGTTTCCACCGAACATCCCACAACTTCTGCCAGGTTTTGTTCCACCACCTTTACCTCCTATTCCACAAAAACAACCACTATAACAATATCATAATGCAAGCTCCCCAAGACCAACATTATTACCGACACAACTAGTGCCCAATCCCAATAATAAACCCACTCAACCTCTTCACAATGTTGAGATGCAATCCTTCCTGGCGTATGTTATTTCTCCTATTCCATTGCAGGAGATTCAACTAAGGTTGGGAAGAGTTTTGGACAAACAAAGGCCTTCAGTAGTCATCCAGGAAGAAGAAGAAGAGGAAATCCCCAAACAACCCATGGATGACACTAGGTGGGAAGATGTTATTATTCCTGAGGAGCAAGAACCCAAGCTTCCCCAAAATGAACCTTCACAAATTACGAAGGCCCCTCCTTATCCAGAAAGATTAGTGATCGAGAAACCTACCACTCGACCGGAATTTGACATCTTGAATGAATTGAAGAATATTTGTGTAAGGATTCCCTTGTTACAAGCCATTAAGGATAGTCCAATCTACAGTAAGGTGGTCAAAGAACTGTGTATTAAGAAGTCGGGAAGGAAGTAAAAGGATCCTCCAACAATACATTTGATAGGAGAACTTTCTAAGTACATATCAGAGCAGCCTAAGGTAGCAAAATATGGGAACCCAAGAAACCCTGTAGTGACCATAACCATTAATGAGGTTTCCATTGGGAACACTCTCATAGACTTAGGGGCAGCCATCAATTTTATGACCGTTACTACCTTGGAGGAATTACAGTTAAAACCTCTTCTTAGACCTACCCCAACCATTTTGGAATTGGCAGATAAGACTAGGGTTATACCTGAAGGAATTTTGGATGATATCATAGTTACTTTAGCCTCATGGGAGTACCCAGTAAACTTTCTAGTCATCTAATCAAAGGACCCTACCAAAGGCCATCCCGTTATTTTGGGAAGACCTTGGTTAGCCACAACCAATGCATTTATTGGCTATAGGGAGGGAGAAACGACCATCTCAAACGGACTCTCTATCCAAAATCTCACCATATATCCACCAGCCCAACCTATCATGGAGAATCTATGGTGGCTTGAATGTCCATATGAGAATGAGGACTGGGAATAACCTGTGTTGCCAAGTGATCATTCGTGGGCACTTCAGGAGCACACAACAGAAAATGTGGTAAACCAATTTATTTCTACTATCACATGTGTTTATTTTCCTCAATCGTTTCCCCAATTTGAGTACATGCTTGGGGAAGAATTTCAAGAACAATTGGACCCATCGGTTTCGTCTCTGACATATTTTATCTTCAAGATAGACGAGTCTTCCACATCTTATACCATCCCCTACGAGATTAATCCAGGGAGATTTCTACATATAAACTCTGGACTAAATGCATACCAACAAAATCAGTTAGTGAGTATCCTTAAAAAACAATCAGGGCATTTGCCTGGGAATACACTGACATGAAGGATATACACCCTGACACATGCATTCATCGCATATATACCCAGTGGGAAGTAACATATGTTAGGCAACCCCAGAGAAGGATTAACCCAACACTCAAGGATATAGTAAAAAGAGGAGATCCAAAAGTTATTAAATTTTGTATTTATTTATCCCATCTCCGACAGTAAATGGGTATCCCCGCTTGTAGTGGTTCCAAAGAAAGTGACCGGGAAATGGAGAATTTGTATTGATTTTCAGGAGCTTAACAAGGCCACTCTGAAGGATACCCTGTCTGGAAAGAAATATTTCTCCTTTTTAGATGTATATAGCAGGTACAATCAAATTCTCATAGCACCCAAGGATCAGAACAAGACTACCTTTACTTGTCCTTGGGGCACCTATGCCTATAGGGTCTTACCATTTGGATTGTGTAATGCTCCTGCCACATTTCAACAAGCAGTACTAGGGATATCTGTTGATCTTCTTCATGATTGTGTGGAATTATACATGTATGACTTCACAGTATATCGAAATACTTACCAGGAAGCCTTAGATAACTTAGAAAAAGTCCTTATCAGATGCCAAGAAATGAACCTATCTCTAAGTCATGAAAAATGTAAAATGTTGTTGACTGAAGGAGTGGTTCTAGGACATCACATTTCATCTAAAGGGATTAAAGTCGATCCTGCTAAGATTGAGGTCATCGTCAGACTTCCACCCCCCAAGACTCAAAAAGAGGTGAGAATCTTTCTTGGACATGTCGGATATTACCAATGATTTATTGAAAATTTCACAAAGATTGTTGCACCCATGTTTGAATTGTTAATAAAGGATGTTGATTTTGTTTGGACTGAGAAGTGTCAAACTGCCTTTGAAAACCTGAAAGCTAACTTGTCTATGGCACCAGTTCTTAGAGGGCCCAATTGGGCTCTCCCATTTCATATATCCACTGATACCTCTGACACTGCAATAGGAGGAGTATTAGGGCAGAAATAAGACAAGCAACCCTATGCCATTTATTTTGTGAGAAAGAACTTGTCCCCTGTCGAGTTAAACTAAACAGTTACCAAGACGAAATTATTAGCAGTAGTTCATGGTATCAATAAGTTTCACCACTACATTATAGGTTACGAAGTATTTGTACACACAAATCATTCTTCCATTAGATTTCTATGAATAAACCCATAACTAATGGCTGAGTGACTAGGTGGCTCCTGCTATTGCAAGAGTTTAATATCGCCGTTCTTGACTGACCTGGAAAGGAGAATTTGGTAGATGATTTTCTTTCACGCATAAAAAATGAGGATGTTGTTATTCCCGTAGATGATAGTTTCCCAGACGAGCACCTTTTTTCCCTTTCTGTAAAAACCACATGGTTTGAAGATATGGCAAACTATTTGTCTATTAGGAAGTTACCGTCTCATTTGTCACCTCATGAAAAAAGTATAATTAACACACAAAGTGCCAATTACTCTTGGGTTGGCAATGACCTTTTTCGTACATGTCTTGATTTGATTATTCGTAGATGTGTCCGAGAATATGAGATACCAGAAATACTACGAAGTTGTCATGATGGACCATGTGGTGGCCATTTTTCTAACAAACGTACATCATATAAGGTGTTACATTCAAGTTACTATTGGCCTAACATTTTCAAGGATGTTGCCAAGTATGTGAGGAGTTGTGATAGTTTTCAAAGAATAGGAAGACCCACATCAGCTGACGAAGTGCCCTTGTGTGCCCAAGTTATGATAGAACCTTTCGAGAAATGGGCCCTTGACTTTGTAGGACCAATTTCACCCATGTCTCGTAAGAAAAATTATATTTTGGTTTGTACAGATTATGTCACCAAGTGGGTAGAGGCAAAATCCCTATTTAGGGCTACAGAAAAATCCGTTGTCGAATTTATTTATGAATACATCTTTACCCGCTTTGGTGTTCCTCGTGAAATTGTTACAGACCAAGGCACTCAATTCACTTCCAAGCTGATGAGAGAACTAACAGAGAAATATGGGATTAAACACTCTAAATCTTATCCATACCACCCACAAGCTAATGGTCAGGTAGAGTCCACAAACAAAGTTCTTGAAGCTATCCTAACCAAGACTATTCAATTGCATCATCGAGATTGAGCTGATAGGCTTCCAGAGGCTTTGTGGGCATATCGGACCACCTGGAGAAACACCACTGGGCATACCCCTTATGAGATAGTATATGGGAAAAAAGTACTTCTACCAATAGAATTCCAAGTAAGGACCTTTCGTATTGCCACAGAATTGGGATTAAACTTAGATGAGGCTCGGAAACAATGAGCCCTACAATTAAATGAGTTGGCTGAAATTAGGCAAGATGCTATCCAACGAACAATATTAGTCCAAAACCAGAGAAGCAAGTGGCATGACAAGTTTATTAAGAAGAAACACTTCCAACCTGGTGATTGGCCTTTGTTGTTTGACTCCTGATTTAAAACTTTTAAAAGCAAACCCACCACTCGGTGGTTGGGTTCCTCCATTTTGTTGTTCTCAATTATAGAATATGTTGGAGATGGAATTCAAAAAAGAATAGAGTTAATCCATGAAATCTAGGAGCTAGCACAAAGATGAACCAATTTTTCAACAAGGATTATGAATTTTAGAGATTATTTGCAAAAGGATAAAGAGAACGATGAACTCTTTTACAAGGAGGTTGTAGGAACATTTGTGGAAAAAGTTTCAAGTTTAACTGACACCCACATAAGAGAACATAATCTTCCCTCTCGTATCTGAATGAAGCAAATCAATACCTGCTGGCTGAAAAGAATTAAAAGTTTAAGAGAAATGTTGAATGAGTTGGATATTGTGAAAATCAAAAGAGGTGACCTTTTTCTAAAACTCGTTGATCTTACAAAAGAACTCGACGACCCAAATTTATTAATGCATACCATACTTATGTCTAAAGAGAAACTATTGGAACAAATTGAATCATTAAATGTTGCATGGGAAAGTGAGTTTACTGACCCAATTGAATTCTCCAAAGATGAGTTTGAAAGGTGGTTGGTCTGATATATTAACAAGAATGATGATACCGAGGACACATTGAACCAACTAAGTATTGACTTAAGAAAAATGGAGAATGAACTATTTGAGATAAAAACCAAGCATGAAATAACGGTTGCTCCAATGAGGGAGTACATACAATAATGGTTAAGAAAAGCTTTGGTTAAAATCACCAAGATAAATTAGCATGAAGTGGTTATAATGGTGTTGAGCGCTCAACACACCCTAAAAGCCTTATGAAAATTTATCACTTTTTGGTTACCACTTGTTTTCTTTTACTGTCTAAATCGATTTCACTTTGGGGGGTGGTTTATTTTGGTTTTGTTTTCATGACTCTTATTAATCAAATCAGATGTGTTTGAACTTGTTAAAAGAAACCTTGTGTCTAAAATAACTTGACATTCCAATTAAGAATCGACAATTAACATCGTGACTGATGCACTTGTGTTCGACGTAGGAAAAAATGAAAGAAGGTCAACTGGCCACATAGTTACACTAATCATCGAGCTCCGACGCCCCATCGGCATCGGCAGAAGAAATAGTTGTTTTGCGTAAGTTTTTCACCACGAAAACATAGGAGATAGTCGATCCAATTCAGTATTAGAAAAATATGAGAAGGATAGTCGTTGACAAAGAACGTAAAGAAATCACCGATAACCGATGATCGATGCACTTTATCGGGGTCGCGAAAATCTAGAATGGTTAAAACAATCGTTTTGTCTGCGAAAAACATATCGTCAATCATCAATCCACTTTCGGCATCAGGACTTTTTCGTGAGAGTCGATCGGGGAGCACTTGGATAGGTTTATCGTCGATCCTTGATAATTTTCGGTGTCGGCAAGATATGATCGGGTTTGAGAACGTATAGCTTAAAGAAACTCTTGATTCCAATTAACACGAATAAATTAAGACGTCGGTCTCGAGTGCCACGTGTCTTTATCATGTAAGGGTGTCGTCCAACCGGGTTTCATCTCGAGTCGTCTTAAGGTTTCATGTGTCCTAGTCACACCTCCAAGTCAACCTCGCCACATTAGCTCTGTACGAAAAGATCGATCGGCGTCAGAGCTTTTGCAAGAAGTTATCAATGAAAAGTGCTCGAAGCAGAATCCCAACCCTCGACTCACCAACTGGACTAGCGAAACGATGAGATGTTTGCAGCATAAGATACGATCGGATTTGGACATTTAATAGACCAGTTAATGCTCGATACCTCATTTTTTGATAACTCATGCGCCGATTGAACAACAACAATTTGAAATCGCCAATAGGCCACGTTACAACCCGCGCCCGTGTCATCAACCCATGTTCCAATTTAATTTTAAACGTCTTTGAAGATTTGGCAGCAGATTTGATGAAACTACACTCGTAATCTGAATTGAATGGTTGATGCGACAATTTAAGTTCATCCATGTTTAAATATCTATAATGGTTTTGAACAAATTCATTATGCGCACAAGTTTGAATTCTAGAGCATCCGAAGAAGCAAAGCAAGTGTCTCGAGACTGTGTTGATCCTCAGATTATCAAAACCAGGTTAAACAAGCTGCAGAGGTATGTGTTCAAGTTTGTCAATTCATTGGTCACAGTTTATATATGCATTTGATGTCTTACATGGTTTCTAACTATGTTCTAGCTGTAGATAAGATGTCACCGAGAAAGCCAACCACCAGGCACTCACCGAGAGCACCCAAGCTAAAATAAGTTGAAACAGGTGAAGGTTCTTCTCCGGGGACTGTGAGGTAGTTGGAGTATGCTCGCAGGGCAGAGCCTGTCATTAAAACATCAAGTAAGAAGGCCTTTGTCCAACCTTCCGTCTTCGGTGATACAGAAGTAAGCACCGGATCCAAAGTAATGCTCCAATAGTGGGGGGACCTTTTCAACAGAATTAGCTAAGAAGAATACCCAAAGTGTATCCCACACAGTGACCTGGACGTAAGGGCTCTCGATGACCAGGTGTTCCCAAAAATCCAACGGTCATATTTACACATGGTGGCCAACAAAACCCCGGTTTTCCCATGCATAAAGGTTTTGAAATGGCTAATCGACCATACAGATGGGAAGAAGTGCTTGATCAACGATGAGAATGGTGGGTGTGTCAAATTTTTCCTCCCGACAGAGGATCAGAAGTACTACAAACTCAGAGACCTAGAGGAACAACTAAACACGAACTTCGTGGTGAAGTTCTATGAATTCCATAACACCAGCCGATTGATGGCCTTATTGTGTAAGGAGGACAAGAATTTTACCAAAAGAAGAAATGGATGGTATGGGGCAATTAACTTGAGGGAGACATACATCTATTTGATGGCTCTCATCTACCGACTGTATGGAGAGAAGGATTGTTGCAAGTTTTCGGAAGAATGGATGCCCTTGGCATACACAGTGGTGATTTTTGGAAGCAGCTTCAACTAGGGAGCGATAATTTCTAAACAATTGAGCATATGTGTACAGCAGGCTCAGACGTCGAAAGAAGGGGAAGCACCTGCTTTCCACATGGCTTCATACTTGCTTGATGTTATCTGCGCGAGAAATGTCTTTGTTAGAATGAACCTAAGATGACATGTTGCAGAGCTCCTTGTTCACGTTTATTTCAGCATACTCTGGGAGAACAGGTACAAAAAATCCTTCTCACTCATCTACAATGAATTCATTTCTCGTATTCATTTTATTATATTCAAAAGGGAATGCCCAAGATTATCCGCAGCAGCCAAGAAAATGGTAGAGAAAGTGGGCCATTGGTATTTGGATGAACACTCAACCTATATCAAAGTGTTCAGGGCCATTGGAGCGCCACATCTACTACCCGCTCACATCCCAGACCAGCTCATTGTGGGAGAAATCTACTATTGGACTATCCTGCAGGGCTATAACACCACATTAGTCAAGGACAAGAAGCGGGCTTTCATACCCTACAGTTTCCATGTGGGGTTTTATCTGGTAAAGGACACTGCTCAAGCCAAACAAGAAGGGTTGAGCCAACTTGAATTCAGGTTCCTAACATGTTGATTCCGCAAGCATGACCCTAAATGCCTGGTCCTCCAACATGCTTCACAGGTATCATCATGTTGGCCATACACTCATGATAAGTTTGAGGACGAAATTTTCACATAGTGCGCCCAGGACTGGGACGAGGTGGTATAGAGAATGGCCAACCCAAATATGACCAAGTTCAAGGCCATGAGCATGGATGAACAGGTGGAGACATAGAGCAGTCGGCTCAAGAGGCCCTCAGAGCCGGAGAAGAAATCAGAGCAGTAGAGACCACAGAGGCACAGAGAAGGGGATTACTCTTACTAGAAGGGGCACAAAGAATCATTGATCAATTTCAAAATGACACTGATCTAATAAAAATGACGATGATTCTCGTTGATGACACAATCGTAAGTCTAGGAGAGCCAAGTGGCCTAGAGCTAATGCAACTTGAAGACATCACTGAGTCAAAAAACCCTGAAGTTCCACCACCACAGATCAGATCACCAGGGAAATTTCAACGCAGACTAAGATATCGAGGACATCAGGAAGAACAAGTGTACCAAATCCCTTGTTTGACTTGATAACCATCTATGATGATGAGGAGAGTCTGGAGCTATCCCTGGTGACACCAATGCATATTACATAGGAGAAAGAACCTGAGAGAGCATCTACCTCAGGTCTCGATGATCTAGTTCAGAGCCTTTCGTAGAGCGAGCATGAGGTTGAAAGCGGCTTAGACACTGAGATACTCAATGTGCCGAGAACCCTAATGGAAAACTCGAGGGATGATCTAGGCTCAGGCGGACAGAGAGAAGAAATTCCACAACAGGAAATCAACATTTCAACAACCGATTGCCAAGTAAGTACTGAACTGGCCCCTGGTTCCTCAGTTTTTTCCGATACCTTACCAATCTATGAGCAACAAATAGAAGTCGAGCCATCAGGACATATGGAAGAGGTTCAGGAACCCATCCTAGAACAGATATACACAGTCGGGAGCTTGGGAAATACTCTAACTTGGGGAGAACAACAAATCCCTCAATCTGTTGATGAGGTCATCGATATACAAGAAATCTCCTATGACCGAAAGAGAAAATCCATCATGAAGAGAACCACTAAGAAGAGGAGGCTTACGTTGGATAGTTCGATTCTCATCACCACAGAGGAAAAACTGATCAACACAGAGCACACCAAGACGTCTGAACTTATCGGCACAGGGATGGCTATCATAGATGCCACCTTAGATAGAGCAAGAAGAGATGAAAATGAGCTAGTCATTGTGCTAAAGGAGTTGGAGAACCTGTGCCATTTGGAAAAATACTATCAAGACTCCACATAAGCCATGGTGTTTCTGAGAAGTGAGTTCCAAGACACCTATGAAAAATTCACGAATGAACGACACCTTTTCACTGCAGGGATATCCGACTTCCAAGAAGGCACCCTTGTGGCACTAGCAACCTACAAGGATGTGGAAAGATGGTACGAGAAGGCTCACCAAGCAGTGGAAAGAATCGATTACATAAACACGGTTCAAAAGGGCCGAGATGCCGAAGAGCACGACATTCGGGTGTTGAGGGACAACAACATAGATCGGATCAGAAAGCAACCAAATACTGGGTAAAAATGGCCCAGGAACCTCAGTGGGAGATTCAAGAAAAATGGGTCGATTGCGAAAGGAGCTGGGTAAAGATTAATCAGGCGATGAAAAACATCGGCCTCCCAGAATTTGGCTCACCCGAGGACTTTTTCGACTTGCATGATATAGTCAAGCAACATGAAGAACAAGACTCGGCATGGACTACAGAGATAACAAAGGTGGCGAGCATGGCGCAATGTCAAGTACAACAGTTCATGGAGCACCCGATCAAGGCTCGAGCAATATTGCAATAGTTAAGTGTCAAAATAGTCAAGTATCGGGCACAGGCAGTAAAATTAAAATAAATCCTTTCAGCCCCGATGGAACAACACAGATTCTCGTATGCTAACACATGTGAGGAACTCTTCGTCAAATGGTTAGAGTATGAGAATATTCATCCACTTCAGTGAAACCATTTGATGATTCTTAGAAGACAGATAGATGGAAGCGCCATGTGGTGATGTTTTGTTTTACTTATCTTGCACTTTTGATAGTTATTTTTAGTTAATGATTTGTTTTTGTTTTTTTACAGAAGCGTTTAGCGGAATTTATATTACTTGTGGCCTAGCCACAGTTCGATTACAAAATGGTAGAGCTTCACTGAGCATCTACCTGCAATAGACTAAGATGCACTACTAAGCTGCACTACTAAAATTTGCCAGAATTAAAAAACCCCCTCGAAGGCGGATCAGATCTGCTGAGAACAGAATTATTTAAAGCCCTAGCTTCTATACAAAATGCCAGGATGCTTGAAGGTAATAAATCGCTACTAATCAAGAGACTGACTACTCTTTGGGATATTTCCCCCATTAGATGTTTAACTTAGACATTTTGCCTTCCAATTGGCCGATCCTTTCTTCAAATTCATCTTTTGGGTTCTTCAGCTCCTGGTGTAACTTGCCTAGTTCCTCTGTGAATCCAATTCTTACAGTTGAGATATCCTTCTCCAGTTGCTCCAGCCGTCGGCCTGCCTCTGAGTCTAAATTCTCCAGGAAATCGAGTTGATACTGGAGTGTCTGCTTTAAGCCTTCCAGAGTTTCATCTAGTTGTTTCAATCGCTCCTCAATGGTGAGATTTCAGCTGGAACTCGCGGCCATATCTCTCCCTCTGGTGCGTGTGCTCTGGATCCTCTCTGTCGGCTCTTTTCTCAGCAAATGTGGGTTTGCTCTTGGACTGAGGGTGCGCGCGGATTTAATCTTGCCCCCCCTGCACTCATCATTTCGCCCCTCTCTGCTTTTCCCAAGAGGTATGGGGGGATGATCTTGTTGTCTCCTCTGTACAAGAGATCTGATCCTCCTTGGGCCATCCCCTACCCAAATTTGTCCTGTCACTTGCTTCTTCATTGGCTGATGTCTCGCACTATCGATTTGGACTTATCCCCTTTTTTGCAATTTGCATGCTTCCATTTGGGTTGAGGCTGGTCAAGGTAGATCCACCGTGGTTAGCTTCCCATTTGCACACATGCGTCCTTGTTCCAGCATTGCGCCTCTATTTGCCTCCTCATCCGCTTCTCTATTCAACTCCCTTAGAATGTGGAACACTTGATATGAGTCAAGCCTTTTAAGGAGGAGTCGTATCCTGGCCAACAAATTATTTAGTTGTGCATTTTGAGTTTTCGTGGAACGGGCTATGACACGGATTAACATTTGGGAATCTCCTATGATAATCAGTTTCCGGATTCCATTGCTTCTGGCTTGGCACAAGTCCTGCCACAATGCCATTGCTTCTGCATGGTTGTTGGTGGCGATGCCTAGGCCAATGGCATATCGTACCATGAATTCTGTGTTTGGCTTTACAATTATTCCTCCTCCTCCTGCTTGGCCTAGATTTCCCTTTGAGGCTCAATCAAAGGACAGAATGCAGTCTCTCCTTTCCTTTTTCCAATTGTCAAATTTGTTCCTTTCTGCCCTTATTTCCCAATTTTCTTGAGTTGTGGTGTTGACTGTGTTCCCTATTTGCAATTGAATTTGGAATTGGCCCAGCCATAGCTCTTCTTTTTCTTCCATCTCCCTACTGTATTGAGGGTGTCGGTGGATATTAGCCCATTCGCCAAAGAGAACTTTGATCCTTGCAGTCACCAGTGAGGCACTCCTTTGCTTGTCCTTGAAAACCCTGTTGTTTCTTTCCAGCCAAAGCCCCCAAAGGATAAACCTTGGGAGTGCTCTCCAGAGCCCCGAGGCATAGCTTTGCTTCTTCAATTGGAAAGGGTAAAGGGCTGTCCAATTTATGAGAAGGGATTTAATGTCTTGGGGAAGATGTGGGTTCTTTTGCAACCCAACTGCCAGCTTCCAGACTTCTTTTGAATAGCTACAGTTAAGAATAAGGTGATATGAGGTTTCCTCAGCTTGTTGACACAAGGGGCATCTGAAAGGACCCTCCCAACCTTTCTTTTGGAGGTTCTCCCCTATTTGGATACTGCTATGACTTAGAGTCCAGAGGAACAGGTCTATTTTAGGAATGGTTTTTGTGTTCCATATGAATTTCCAGAGGGCTGGATTGGGAGGAACATTAGGGATGTTTCGGAAGGTGTTGTATCCCAGCGAGGTGGAGTAGGGCTTTGCATTCTTCCCCCAACCTCTCTCATATTTACCTCTTTTTTTAATGGGGGCTTTCCCCTACAAACTGAGCTTTAGAGCGCACCAGTGATTTTCTAAGTCCTGGGGCAGATTGCCCACTTCCCAACCTTGCCACGGCTTGCCTCTATCGTTCCCCCACTTAGAAATGTCATAGAGCGTCTTTAGATTTTGCCCGTCCATCCATCCTTTTAGTCTTTGCAGATCATGTCTTCATTCCAGAGGTGGATCCCCTAGAATGGAGTCCTGCCAGATTTTATTTTTTTTCCCGTTTCTCGGCACCCAAGTAAGATGAGGAGTGAAAAGGTCAATGGCTTTTTTGCACAGAGCGTAGATTGGGGACCCCTTAGTCTCTCTACAAGGATTTTCTATGCACCTGCTCCTTGTGCCTCTGAAATATTTCTTCCATAGCGCTTCCTTGCTCCAAGCGATGTTTCCACTGACAATGTGCCATAACAGCTTCGCCCCTAGAGCCAGGTTCTGTACTTGGGTGTTTTTAAAATTGAGGCCTCCTTCCAAGAGTGGTTTGGAGATTTTGTCCCAGTTTATAAGATGAAGTCTCCTGCCTATTTGCTTCCCCCCTTCCCACAAAAAGCTTCTCTGCATTGCCTCTATTTTTTGAATTGTAGAGCTTGGGGCTAGCAATAGAGAGTTCTGGTAGATGGGTACACTAGCCAGGACAGATTTGATTAGGACTATCCTCCCTGCTAGATTTAGCCAATTCGCCCCCCAGGAGGAGATTCTCTTTTTTAATTTGTTGAGTAAATGATTCCATTGTGAGGCCCTTGGAGCAGCTTTGGAAATTGGGATTCCCAGGTAGGTGAAGGTCTCCCATTTGGTATGCCCTTCCATCCCCAAAACTCTGGAAATTCCCAGCATCTCTTTGGGTGTAATGTTCCAACCATAAATTTTACTTTTTGATTGGTTTATCTCACTTCCTGATACTGCAGCATATGCGTCTAGCTACTCTTTGAATCTTTTTGCAACTAACAGACTTGCCCCACCTAGTAGCAGAGTATCGTCCGCGAATTGTGCATGGTTGATTTCCTTCACACCTTGCGCTATTTTCAGTCCTTGGAGGTTGCTTTGGGTTCTGGAAGTTTCTAGCTGGTAGCTCAGAACTGAGGCTTGAATTTGATATAGCATGGGCGAGAGAGGGCATACCTGCCTCAAGCCCCTAGACGCTTTGAAAAAATTGGTTACTCTTCCATTAACCATGGGGGCTATCCATGGCGATCCTATGCGGGCTCTTATCCAATTCACAAAGGATTGGTCAAATCTGAACCTCTTCATTACTTCAAACAGGAAATTATGATTAACTCTATCAAAAGCGTTTGCAAGGTCTAGTTTAATAATCATACCTTTATCTTTCCTGCGTAGGCTTGAGTGGAGAGCTTCTTGCACCAGGATTATGTTGTCTACTATTTGTCGTCCTTTGATGAAGCCTCCCTGGTTCTCTAGAACTATTAGAGGAAGAATATTTCTCAATCTGTTTGTGATGACCTTGGTAAGAATTTTGTAACTTGTGTTACAGAGGGAGATTGGTCTGAATCGGTTAAATCTTAGAGCTCCTTTCTCTTTAGGGATGAGTGCCAGGAAGGCTGAATTTGTGCTTCCTCCTAGCTTGCTGCTCACTTGAGATTTCCTTATCATTTTGGTTAGGTCTGATTTGATTATTTCCCAACAATGCTGAAAGAATCTTGCAGTAAATCCATCCGGTCCAGGTGCTTTGTCCGGGTGCATTTGGTCCACCGCATCTTTTATTTCTTGTTGTGTGACTTCCTCCATGACCTTGAGATTGATATCTTCTTTTATTAGGCTTGGGACAACGGATAGGGGGTACATTTGAGGGTCGATGCTTGACCTTTGTGTTTCTAAGTAGAGAGTTCTGAATGTTTCAAAAGTTGCCTACCTAATGCCCTCTGGCTTAGAGATTGTAACGCTTTGGACTTGAATTTCTGTTACAGCCTTATATTGCTTCCTTGCTTCCGCTTGCTTATGGAAATATCTTGTATTTTTGTCTCCTTCCTTCAGCCACAGACTTCGAGACTTCTTCCTCCAATATCCTTCTTCCTCTCTGCAGGCTTTGTGCCATTGCCTTTGAAGTTTCTCCTCTTTAAGCAAGTCTTGTTGAGTAATCTCCTTCTTTTCTAGAGCGAACTGATGACTTTCCAGACGCCTTTGAGCTTCTAGTCGCACGGCGATTGGATTAGATTGTTTCTTTTCCCATTCTTTTAGCGTAGCCTTAAGCCTTTGCAATTTTTCTTCCCAAATGTAAAACGCGGAGCCATTGACCTTGCTTGTCCAGATGTTGGAGACTTTATGCAGAAAGTCTTTATCATGTATCCATGAGGGATTGAATCTGAAGGGGATGGGCCCCTGGCCTCGGTCCTTCCTTAGCTCTAGGCTAATTGGTTTATGGTCAGAGGTGTTGTGGGGGAGGATTTCTGAAGAGGCTGTAAGCCCAAGGGACATGAACGAGCTTTGGACAAGGAATCTGTCCAAACGGGCAGCTATATACCCCGTGCCTACCCTTTTGTTGGTCTAGGTGTAATTTCCCCTAGTCAGCTTGATATCCATTAAATCCCATGCTGAGATTAGTTCCTCCACCCATTCTCTAGCTGGGTCCCTTACAATAGATCCTCCCCTTTTTTCATCTTGGGCCAAAGTTACATTTAAGTCCCCTCCTAGTATGATGTTTTCTAGCTCGTTGTTAGCTAAATAATCTAGAAGGGTTTTCCAGCAATTCTTTTTTTCATCTATGTGTTGTGGGACATAGATATTAAAGAGACTTACCGTTTGCCCTGACTCCCTATGGAGCAGTTGGGAGAAGATCCAATGCATGCAAAGGTTTGAACGAATCAGATCTATTTTGGAGGCGTTCCATAGGGTGCAGATACCTCCTGACGCGCCTCTGGCGTTTTCAGCTAAACCCTGGCTGCATTTCCATACGTTTTTTTATACTTTCATAGAGTCCTGTTGACTCATCTTGGTTTCCTGGATAAGTAGGATGTCCGTTTTCGTTGCTCTGAGTATGTCCCTGAGAGCTTCTTCCTTCTTTTTTCTACCTAGACCCCTACAGTTCCAGGAAGTTAACTTCATTGCTTACTTTGTGGAGGGGAGTGGCCTCCTTGGGAGGCCTTGGCTAGCTTCCTGGTTTGCCTTACTCCGATCATTTGCTTGATGGTTGGTTGTGCTCCTTTGAGAACGTCTTTGTAGGTTTCCTGGTCTTGTTCCGCTTTTTTAGACTTCCTACCTCTCCTCAGCTTCTTTGGGGTGTCCCAAACTTCACTCACTCCTTCTGATTCATTCCCTGACGAGATCTCCCCCTCCTCGATGCCTTGAGCCTCCCCGTTCCTTGGAGGGGAGATAGGTTTCTCCATTTCCTCTGTTGTTTTTTGGGTTCCTCCGGTATCCGGGGCTTGGCCATCTTTTTCTTCTTCAGCTTGGGCGTCTTTGCTTGGATTCCCCATTTCACCTTCATTTAGTGCTTTGATGTTGTTTGTCGTCTCTCTATTTCCAGGGTTGTCTTGAGCGGGAGCTGGGTTTTCCCTTCTTGGGCCTTTGGACTTCGACCTTACTTTCTGAGGTTGCTGCCAACCTTCCTCACCTGCTTTCTCTATGCTTGGGGTTTTTGGATAGTTTCTCTGAAAAGTTCCGTAGACATGACATCCTCTGCATTTGAATGGGAGCTGCTCGTAGTCCAATTTTTGTAGGTGTTTCCATTCTCCTACCTTCAGTTTTACCGCTTCTGGTAGTCCTATTTCCAAGTCAACTTCCACACAAATTCTTGCGCAGGAATACTGGTCTTTTGGATCGGCTCTGTCAATGTAGTGCCCTAGTCCGTTCCCAATGGCTTGCAGTGACGAGGAGTTCCAGCAGTGGATTGGCAGATTTGGGAGTCTAACCCAGACTGGGACGTCTTTTGGCACTTCCAAAGCTGGATCGAAGTTTGGAGTCCATCGGTTCAGATAAAGGCCCTGTGTACCCATGAAGTATGGACCATTCCTGAAGATTAGATCGTGGTCCTCCTATGAGATAAATTCAAAAATATAGTAACCCCTTCCAACCGCGTAGCAAGTTACAATGTTTTTTATTAATGGCCACCAATTCCTTTGGATCCAGTTGTCTGTTGTCCGGGCTGAGGGCCAGAGGCCCATGAACTGACCTACCAGCCCTCGATCTGAGAGGGAGACCGCTACCTTCATTGGTTGTTCCGGGGGGAGATTGATCTCTGGGACGTCATCCAGTTTTTTAACAAAACTTGGTGCTTCCGATTAGGGCACTTTCTTTCTGCAAGCTGCGATTAGCTTCCTGAAGGACGTGGTTGGGGAGGGAGGGGGTGGCGGCTCCCCTCCGCCCTGGCTTGGCATGGCTACAAGAGAATGAACCCTAGATCATTTTGCCTGCACGCGCACGTTTTTCGCTCAAGGTGTAGTTAATGATTTGTTATTAATAAGAGGATTGACCTTTTAGTAATGGTTGATGGTTTTTGAAAAGACCTCATTCTTTGGAATTGTAATGAACTATTTCCGAAATACCTTAATTGAGAAGTCCTGTTTAGGACCGGAGACAAAACTTCTGGTTTTTTTTTTTTTTTTTTATCAGAGGCGTGTGTGATTGGATTTGAGGAGGAATTACTTCCAACTTTATTTCATGAATGGATGTTGTAATGAGTAAGCGTTTCTGAATCTATTGATAAGGTAGTTGTTTCAATATTTTTTGTAGTTCTTGTCTCTAATGATGAAAGCAAATAGTTGTGTTAATGTGTGATTAATGCTAGAGCCAAGGAAACTATTTTTCTTGCCATCATTTTATTGCATGTATGTTTTCTTTCGATAATCGTATCCCAATCAATAATTGAAATACCAACAAGTTGGTGTATTAGTAATAGGCTTGCCACATGTGTGAATATCTTTGCCTGCATGCTTGAGCACAGGGGTTATCCCAACCTCAACCTTCTTCAGTAGTTAAGATCCCCCCTTCACCTGATGGTTTATACCAACACACATCTTTTTTATCAAACCCATCTAACAAAAGAAAATACAAAAAAAAACAAGAGAACGTTTAAACTGAAGAAGGAACTTTCACAAGAAGATATCCTGTCAATCACTATGTAAAGCCCATCGATTATTTGGCCGGATCGAAGGATCTGAAGAACCATTCCACTATCAAACGTTGCAGAGTCTAATTGGGCCTTAGTGGCGAGTTTTGTTTCTGTTGTTGAGTTAAGGGGATTTAGGACCCCTCAACAAATGGTTATGCCACATCTAGGACAACAAAAACCACCTATAAAAGACATCTCAACAAGCAAGTAAAGGTTTCGAAGATTTCCATCGTAGTAAGTCAAGTAGCAACCTTATTTTTTCCCTTGTCATATTTGTTCTTCAGTCATTTGTCATTTCACCTTTTATGTTCCTAGTAACATGTGAAACCTAAGGCTAACCCTTGAATGTTTATCTCTTGTATTCACGGTCTCTCTTTCATTTCATGGTCCGCGGGAGCCCCATCCCAATCTTATTTGAAGGAAAAACACAATCTTTTTTATTTGTAACCCAAGGCAGTACTCTTTATTTATGTAAATACATATGTTATTTTTTTAGGCTCCCAGAGAACTAGTTTGGGACATAACATTATTGATTTCTCGAGACTTTGAATTTAAGCATGAGATTTAAAATGTGTGTTTATCAGAATCTTTATTGGGTTTAGTGAAATGATCATTTAGAGTTATCTATTATATGTGGTCCATGCTTTCCTTTCCCTTTTGTTGAATATTGTGTTTTACTTTGATGAATGATGTGATGAAAATGTCGTCTTATTTTATTGCATACTCTTTTGGTTTATGATATTGTAACATATTGTAAATATTTGATTTATATAAGATACTTGGTCCTTTCTCAGGTATTATTTGCATGTGAATATTTATTTCAAGAATAATCCTGGTCCTTTCTCAGACAATTTTGATGTTCTTTTATGTTATTTAAAATAGAGGAGTACCACCTCTTTAAAAACGTACGGGGATTTATCCTCGTGAGGTTGACTTAAAGACCGTAAAGCAATCTTTCTTATCAACACCTTTATGAGCTCTCATGTTGAACTTAAAATATATTCCATTGGTTTCATCATATGCCATATCTATCATATCATATGTCACTCATTTCTAGACAATGTATGGTTACCAAAACATTGGTACGTTCTTGGTCAATTTCTAAAGGGTAAATTGACCAATATGCATCTTTTCAATATCATTCATATGCACAACATGTATACCTACTTTTTTTTGTATTAATGGGAGCTCGCATAATCATGTACAGGTTTCATAATCATTTTAATATCATTCATGTGTATAATATCTATACCTACATTTGTTTAATAATGAGAACCCACATAATTTTAATTTTATATAGGTTAATTAAGGTCAAAGTTTTATTTGTTTTGTCTTATGAAATGATTGTAAATGTCATGAAAAGGTACACTAGCACTTTCCCCTAAAGTTGCAAAGACAAGTGGATAAAATGAGTATTGTAAGAAGAAATATTGTAGACATAATTGATTTCTCTAAGTAATGTTGAGATACTACTATGAATGAGGTAAGAAAAGGTTGTGTATGCAATGTAGCATATATATCACCATCTCAATTTATTTTTGTATGGGTAGCGTTAATTTTTGCTAATCAAATGTATGCCACCAAGAGGAGAGATATTGTTTGTGTAGAGACCATGTGATAATCCATTGCAACCCTAGTTCTAGCACACTATTGCCACTGGAATAAATATATATGTTTCCCAAATTGCTTGAACTACGTGTGAGCAATGGATATTTTACTCCCTTATTTTATTTGAAGGCATGGTCATGTTCTCCTAAGATTTATGGAAACAATTATTTGTGGCCAAAGAATTGTATGAAAAAGGATCAACACTTATTGATTGTTAGAAGAAAATGGGACCACTCAAATGTGCAACATTTCCTTTTAATATATATAAATATAATATAATCTAAATCAATGGAAGGGGGTTTGGGGACATAGATAACTGTGTATGATAACTTTTTTCACATGGAATAATGATAAGTGTTTTTTAGCACCATTCAACAATGGTATCCATTGAACCCATTGGTTTTGTTGGTTTGTTTTAACTCATAAGCAGGTTTCCAAGATCTTGTTGACCACCTCTATTTTACCATTGATTTGGGGATGATAACTTATGCTCATGTTTATTTATGTGACTTGTAGTTTAAGCAAATCTTTCTAGAATTTACTAGTGAAGGTGGGTGTTGAGATCAATTTCTGCTTCCAGAATTTCCCTCCCCTTCTCTATTTTCCAAACTCCTTTTGTCCTTTTCTTTTCCCCCTTCTATACTTACCCTAATTCCCTTTTTATTTTTTCCCTTCTATTCTCCCATTCTAGTTCTAATACTTAGTCATTTTTCCAAAACGGCAGGTTCCCGGGTTGGCGGGTTTCAAGCTTTCATATCCCTTGTTTCGTGAAATACATTTTGTACCCAAACGATCCATGATCTACATTTTGACCATTAGATTCCCCAAGCTCCTAAGTATCTCATCCCTCCTATGATCAGTCTGACCGACCACATTACAACACTTAGCCAATTCTTAACCTTTTGCAACGACGGTTTAGCGGGTTCTTGGGTTGTCGGGTTCACAAAAGCCTCAAATGTTATTTTCTCTCGTCCATCCCCGCCACCTTCACAATATTCCCAAGACTCATTTAGTATGGTTTAATGCTAATAACTCATCATGCAGGTCCCATAAATATTGTCATTAATAGGTGAAGGGCTCGAGGAATTTCCTTATTAAACCACATTAAAGCATGATTTGTGAAAGATTATATATTATCTCTCAAGCGCTAATTTGAAATATTATATGGATAAAAATAACGCTCTAATCAAATTATGGCAGAAACAACTCGACAACAGTTATGCAGAGATACTTTGAACATTTTTGGATGAGAGGACCAGAATTTTCAGTTGTCTAGAGCATACTCTTATTATTGATCCCCTTATGCTCAGAAGGAAGTAATTTGGATGTTCGGAATTCCTCGTGCAGGTTGTGTTCCTGAAGTTTTTGACTACAGGGAATCGGTTTCCTGGTGCGCCAAGAAATATATACCAAGCCAATAGATTATTCAACTCTAGGACCATCCTCCCATCGTTCTTTCGCTTCAAGTATTTCGTAAAATGTTGAAACTCACAGAGCTAACACTCACCTTCAAAGGTGAAGATTGCAGGGACTTCTTGAAAAAACATGAAAATGGCCTGGATATCTTACCTAAATTCTTGGAGAATCCTACGACCATCCCTAAAGATATTACCATATTGTAGGTCAGCCTTTTCAAAAACCCATTTCAGGAAATTGCCTGGTTATTTACCAGAGTTATGGGACAAAAAACTACTGCCAACATTTCCCATATGATTCTTTACATATTATACTTTACAATCAAGGAGAAGGCCATTTTTTATTGGGGTAAGTTGATTTCCATTGAAATCTCTTCCTAATTGTCTCAATATAAAAAGGATAACAAATTAGTTATGTCTTCTTATTTGGTTTTCGCGACAGCACATTGTTGTCAGTTTCCTAAATTGTCTATATGCAAGAAGGTGAATTGTGAATTTGACCCTATGACCTTTTGGTACCAAGCATTATGGAGGCACAAAGCTTCCTTGCATTTTTATGAAATTTACAATGACTTTGTCTCGGTTCTTAAAGATTTGTTGTTTGGACGAGATACCCCAAGAATATCTGCTCAAGCTAGTAGATTCCTGGATAGAAAGGGAACTTTGGAACAAATGGAGAATTACAATGTCATCGTGATTTTTTATTCCAAGGAAAATCCTTCCTTTCTACCATGCCATATATCTGACAGAATGTTTGTTACAATTTTAAGCCACAAATAGTGGCACATTACCCCTTAATTAGAGAATATTACATTAGTAATGTTATTTTATTTATGTCGGCTTGGGTCAATTAGTTGTAATTGTACCTCCTAGTCTCCTATATATACCAAGGAGACTTTTCATTTGGAATCATCTTGTATTTGGAAATTTATGTGGTGTATAAGGAGGTTGTCCCCTCAAAGAGGCTTATTATATGAAATTCTCTCTTTTTCAAGGCATTGAGTAATTATTCTGAGGTTTTTATATGCTATCTTGATATTTGGTTCCTAACATTTGGTATCGGAGCTCAAGGTCTTAGGGTTTCGCTGCTACACCTGAGACACCTTGGAATTTTTGCTATAACATTTTTTCTACGGTGTTTCAGAAGGAACCCCTTGGAGGATATTTAGTAGATGGATCAAAGTACAAGGGGTAAAAATTCATCTCTTGAGGCCTTATACTTTCATAGATATAGCCTGTGTAAGACAAGGTTCTTGAATCATCCTAAATTTAGTCATCTTGGAATTTTCGCTATAAAATGTTTTCTATAACATTTCAGACCCTGAAATCTAGAATTTATTCATAGAAAGTATTAAGGTATCTATGATAAAAAAAATTATCTTATGGGTCATCCTACTTTTGTAGATACACCCTATTCAAGATAGGGTATCTGACTAGTCATATTAACTAGTCTCAAATATGCCTTTAGGGTAAAACAATGATATATTCTTCAGTGAGTATCCAAATTAAGTGAGACCAGTTTCATTGGATAGTGGACAATATGTAGTATTGTTGGTACAGGTTTCAGAATAAAATATCAGATATTGTGATCCTGGAATGCTTTACAAGTAAGCTCTTCTGGAAGGGACAACAATCAGCAAGGTGTGGGGAAGCTACCATCAAACTTGTGGCATTGCAGAGAATACATATCAGAGAACTACAAAAATAAATTTTCAGACCTAGAAGGGCCAAAATTTTGGAGATACAACAAAATAAATATTGTCTAGCAGAACCACCTCGAAATCAAGGTTTAAAAATGATACTTGGCCAACATGCCACCAAAAAAGGGAACTTCTACACCAATCAAATCTCCAGATAGTCCTACCTGGACTCTTGATGAAGGTGAAGAAATGCACAGAGACATAAATGATTTACAAAACAATGTCGTAACAAAAGATGAACTACAAGGGATGATGGATTCAACCGAAGTTAAGTTGGAGGCAATAATGGATACTAAGATGGAGGGTTTAAAAAGGGAGATCATGGAAGGATTGAAAAAAAATCTAATAGAGAGGACACCTAAAAGTGAAAATGTATACCATGAAATTCATCATGAGGACACAAGGAAGATGAATTAATAATGGATAAACTCCAACTTTGGGTTGAAGACCAACCACTTTCCTAAGATCGATATGAGGAAGTTTGATGGCAAGGATCCAATCACATGGATACTTCGGATGGATCAATTCTTTTATCTACATGATGTGACACATACACAAAAGGTACGAATTTCTTCTTTATATTTAGAACCTAATAAATGTGTGTGGTATCAATGGCTTTGTTCTCGCAAATCACTCATCACTTGGAAAATTTTCACGAAAGAAATGATAGCACACTATGAGGATACAAGGAGAGATACATTCTTTAGCCAATTGATAAGTCTCAAGCAAAAGGGTTCAGTTGTAGAGCACATTGAGAACTTCCAAAGATTGAATATAAAGGTAATGAATATTCCAAATGAGAACCTAATTGATGTATTCATAGGAACTTTAAAGGATAACATTCAACATGAGGTTCACCTTTGGGAACCCAAATCATTGGAGAATGCATTCAGGGTGGAAAGAAATGTTGAAAGTAAAATTATGGCCATGGCTACTAGAAGGACCACTACTAACATCTATCAAGAGAATAATGTTCCTTCTTATAAAACACCTCAACGTGCAAGGTTGAAACCTCAACAATTGGAGGAAAGAAAAGCAAAAGGTTTATGCTTTAATTGCGACAACAAGTACAGTAAGGACCATAAGTGTGGTGAGAAGAAATTATTCTACAGAGATTGTGAAGAGGAAGAAGAACAAGAACCATCTCAAGATGAAAACGTAGAATTGATTTATTCTAAAGAGTTGACTCCCACGATATCATGTAATGCATTCACTGGAATTAGCACTCCTCAAACCCTCAAGACCGAAGGATATATAAAAAATAAAAATGTAATAGTCCTAATTGATTCTTGTAGTACTCATAATTTCATTCACTATAAATTAAGCAAAGCTCTCAATTGCTTTGTATATCCAACGCCAGAGTTTCAAGTAATGATTGTAGATGGAAGAACTATCAATTGCTCAGGAAAATGCAATAAGATCAATCTTACTATCGGGGAATATGTAATGAATAGTCCAATGATTGATATACCCATGGGTGGTGTTGATGTCGTACTAGGAATCCAATGGTTACAATCATTAGGAACAATGGCTTTTATTTTTCAAGAACTTTTCATGAAATTTTCATTGGAAGGAAAAGAAATTGAGTTAAGGGGTGTCACAGGGAAACCCAGTAAGGTGATAAGCTCTAATGGCATGACAAAATTATTGAAAAAGAAGCATTAGGGTGTAATTGCACAACTATGCTCACTAGATGTTCACACATTTAAGCCATCTATTTAGCTAGATCTCCAAGGGATCATTGATAAACATTCCAAATTATTTGAAGATATTCCCAAAGTTATTCCACCCACTCGAAATCATGATCATGCTATTCACCTAATTCCTGGGAGTGTTCCTCCTAACATCAGGCCTTACAAATACCCTTATGCCCAGAAGAGTGAAATTGAGCGTATGGTTGAAGAAATTTTAGAGGTTGGAATTATTAGACCTAGCCAAAGTTCTTACTCTGAACCAATGGTAATGGTACTCAAGAAAGATGGCTCATGGTGTATGCGTCCAGATTATAGAGATCTCAAAAAGATCACTATTAAAGATAGGTTTCCCATTCCCATCATTGATGAATTGTTAGATGAACTACATGGAGCAATCTATTTCACAAAGTTGGATCTTCGTTCAGGGTATCATCAAATTAGAATGAAGGAAGCAAATATCCCAAAAATAGCATTCCAAACTCATGAAGTGTTATAGCCCTAAATTGCTCTACACATACATACATGGCCTTGGCCCTCGTACTTGCATTTTTTTCCAAAGCACTGCTGAGAAACTCTTCTTAAAAAAACAATTTTTAGAAGATGTACGTGCCCTGTACCATTACTTCCCACGTACATACGCTTGTTGCACCACTACAACTCACGTACATACGCATGTTTCACCATTACAGCCCGCGTATACTTGCAAAAGTTGCAAAAAATAAAAATTTGCAAGGAATTTGTTGAAATGGATGGGCTATTGGAGGTTTCCCAACCAATCCACTTGTTATGGCCCGTCACCCAACAGAATAACCATTATTTTTTCATACAAAAGGAGGTGTTGGGGTCTCATTTCATACCTAAGCATAAGAACAATGAAACTCTGTATGATTTCACTTCCCCTCCTTGCCCGAGATATTGATTCCTTTTGTGAGAAATTTCCTCAGCATTCCCTCATTAGCCCCATCTCCCTCCATTTAACCCATTCACTTCCATAGAAGAGATCAGAAGGTTGAGAGGAGAAGTTCATACAAGGTGCACTTGGAGCATTGTGAAGAGGAGCCTGGACCAGGTTCGCGGAACGGTAGTCGACTTAGATTGTAAAGGTATAATCTTCATGTTATGAATAAAAGAATTACATTTTCCTGTCCCAAATGATGGTGTCTTGAATACTTTTATTGGTTTATGCTTGACATTCTAACATCTAACCCTTACTTATATATGGATATTATTCTTGTCATTCTATGTTTGTATTTCTTTGGATGCAGGTCAGCCCTAGGAGGAGGCATGCAGTCAGTGGAACTTCCAAGCGCGAGGAGATCATCACTAGATGTGGGATTAGAGGTATAGTTACCCAATCTCCTTTCTCTTTGCTTTCTTTATATTAGTTTTGGTATGTTTGGGGTAGTATAGAGAATTAATTAGCTTTTAGACGGTTATTTGCTCTGCCTACATTCTGAACCCTAGTGTAGTTAAAGAGGGGTTATTTCTCGCTAGCATAACTGGCGACCATACTGGGGATAGCCTCTAGGGTTTTTTAGAGGATTTTGGGTTGTTTGATTGGTTTTTTTCCTTTCAAGTTTCTTTGAGTTTTCTGAGTCTGTCAAGGGATTCTGGTCACCTTCAGGTGCAATACCAGTTGTCCCTACCCTGTAAGACTGTCTGATCTTTTCTTTTTTTGGAAATATACAGAGGTGTACATGCCTTGTCTTGAGTCATCCTGCGTACATGCGTGCTCTGCTCGGTAGACAACCCACGTACATACGCAGGTTGTTGATGCAACAGCTCGGGTCACTGTTTAAAGAAATGTTTTGAAAAAGAGGGAGTTTGCCTGTTTCTTGATTGAGGTTCACACGTATCAAAGTTTCTTGGATTAGTCCAAAGTCTTTGTTTACATCCATAGCCTGGGTTTAGAGTTCAGTTTACTTGTCCTCTTGATTTTCTTGTGTTTACTTTTAAAAGGGTTTTAAGCAAGTTGTTGAATTGTAGATCTGCCTTCTTGGTTTCCTGATTGATTCCTTGTGATCCGTAGTGGGCCAAACATATGTTTCAGTCTTCTTTTTACTCCTTTTACTTGCTTTGAAAAAAGAAAAATATTTATTTCAGTTTTTCTCTTTAAAGCAATTTAAAAAAGAAATATTTTCTTTTCAGTTTGGTAAAGTAGTTAGAATCGGTTATTTGCAAAAAAGAAAAAAAACTTTGTAAGTTCTTGATTTCTTGAAACATAAGTAGCTTGTAGTCAAGTGAAACTAGGTTTTAGGTTTTCTTTACAAGATCTTGAAAAACTTAGTTAAATAAAACTTGGTTACAAAGAGTTAGTTATAAAACTTTGCTTTTGGATTTGAAGTAATTTTGCTTTCAAGTTTTGTATTTTCTCCTCTTTTTCGTCTCTTATAACATCATTAGTTCACCACCATAACCCGTGAGTAAATCAAGCCATTAAAAAGAACGCTTAATCTAAAATAAACTAGAATTTTTCTATTTGTAGGGTCAACCAACCAGTTTAGGGTTAGGGCCTTTAATTAGGTTGGAGAGGGAACTCTTCAAGGCCATTAAACAAACATTGGAGTCTAAGTTAGGGAGTGTTTAAGTCCAGTGTCGTAAAAGTTATCCAGGACCCCCTCTAGCATAAGGGCTAAACACGAGGTCGCGTGAGGAAAGGCAACAAAGATAACCCCTCCAAAGCCAGACTGGACGTAGTGGAGAATGCATATTGAGGATCTGTCTTGGGAGTAATACCGACTGCATTTGCCTACTGATCTTCATGGACCTCGAATCCATTCAAGATCCTCTATTGTATTTTGGACCACTTGCTCTAGATACCCTTGATAGATTTCAGACTTGTTATCCTGCTCATTGCAATCCGCCCGACTGTCGACTGTACCCGCTTGGTGACTGACTGCGAGTTGGAAACTTAGTTTCCCATATTCTAGGGACTTACACAGGTGATTGCGAGGGTATATCGTGGTACCTAGGAAAGACGTCGGGTCACGCTTCACAGATTATACCCAGAGGGTGCTTCCGTGTTTGAGTTGCACTTGCACCGGTTAGTTGCTCTAGTGTTGACTGGCGTAATTGTTCTTCCTACTAGATAGTTGACTGCTTGATTTGTCTTATAGGAATTTTTAGTGTGTGCTTGGTTTTTAAATGCTAGTTAAGCCTTATTGTGTCATTTGATCTTTTTACAAAGTGGAATATCAAGAGCTTCATCGATTGTGAAGGCTTCAGGGCCTACCGTCGATTGCGTTGGAGCCACCTATGCCACCGTTACGATGAAGACTTGACCAAATAGGGTCATTTGAAGCGACTGGGCCGCAGGAAATTATGTCTGAGCCTACTCCATGAGGAGACTATTCGACTCCAGAGGAACCTACTATTTTTTACCTTGGGGAGGAAGCTCTCGGGCCAGCTAACCCTCCGATCACTGACTTGTTGACGTCGATCTTACTACAAGTTTTCCCTCATGAGGTGATACCTTCTAAGTGTTAGTTAGTTTTACAAGCAGCAATGGAAGCAAATGTTGCTACTTCGCCCGGGAGTCCTCATACTCCCATTTCGACTACTACCACAGGGGGCATCTTGCCTCCTATCCCACCTTCGCCAGTCCAAACCATAGTGGTCTCGACTCCCTCTACCTCGGGCAGTGGTCCGATACCATCATTGGCGGCGACCACTACTTTGTTTACACAGAGTGCGACGGGCCCTCCATTCTCATATAAGATGTCTAGCTTCAATTCGAACTCAGTCCTTACCTACTCCACCTTATAGACCATGGGTCTGAGGGAATGGAGCTAAAACGCTCCTGTGCAAGTGTCTAACGGGGGCACTTCAGTCCCCTTTAATGCTATCCCTTATGGTGGGGTTCATATTCCTCCTTCGTCCCCCTTGCTTGACAATGTTTTCCAACAACCTATCAGGTCGAGTGATAACTACAACTTGTTTGGAGCAGGCAGCTTAGGACCTTCATCTTACACAACGCCGGTGGGATCTATGTTCTTCTCTTTGTTCAGCGTGTTTGGTAACAACGTTTTTTCTTCGGCTCTCGTCTTGGCTGGGGGCAACGCCGGTTTTGGGCAACAAAATCCCATGAAGGGTACAATTCCTAAATAGAAAGTGACTACATGAGTTTTCTCCTCTTAAGGGATTTGGAATCCTTGGCAGGGATCGATTCCATCACAGGGGATGTCGGTCGAGAGAAACCCCTTCCATACTCAATGGAACCCTGGGCAGGTCTTCGTACCTATGCCCGTCGGATTGGATGGGGGCATCCCCTTCCAAAATCCTTGGAATGCCACATAGGGAGCAATCCCAACCCAAGCCATGTCGTCCAATTAAGGGATTCAACCGATGATATCCTAGCAAACACAGTTTCCTTACATTGGTTAAGGCCACAGTTTCTACTAGAACCCTGGCCAACAGTCCAACTTTTCCTGGAAACCTGGTGCCATTCAAACTCCAAGACCCCTTTTTCTTGTACATAGTACTCAACCTAAACTACCATTTCTGGAAAAGCTACATTTTCCAGACTTGTCAAGATTTCTTAACGATCCAATTTGTCATGATTCGCGTTGGCCCCTCATGCCGACTAAGTTGCCATCAGATATTCCAAAAATTGAAGGCAATCCTAGCGAAGATCTAGGTGATCACGTGACAACCTTTCACTTATGGTGCTCATCAAACTCACTACAAGACTACTCCGTCCAGTTGTGTCTTTTCAATGCACTCTTATCGGGGGTGTCGCGAAATGGTATATTGAGATCGACCGCTCAAGGTATTCTTACTTCAATGACTTGGCAATGGTCTTTTTGAACCATTTCCAGTTACCTGTGAGATATGATGCCGACACCAAATTGTTGGCCAAATTTGAGCAGACCAAGGCCGACCATATCTCCGATCACATTCGAGAATGGTGGCATCGAAAGAGCTTGATTAAGGTCCAGGTCCCTCCAGATTTCTTGCTACAATGGTTCATGAAGTCTTTGGTGCCTTGCATCTTCAAGGACATAGCAACTTCTGGAGTGTTTTCAGAGGAGAAAGCGATAATGAGAATGCAACAGCTTGAATTGATCTACTCTCAGTTTGGCATGCTCTATGAGATTTTTCCGAATGCGCCATGGTCTATCCTCGACAAGGCCAAGCAAAATTTTGGACCCCATGCCGATGGTATTGTGGGCTCAGCACAAGGAAATTCCATGGATCTGTTGTCAAATCAATTGCAACAATTGTCGATACAATAGGTTGTGGCCAGGCAGACCTCGAGTTCGGTTGCTCCCCCTACCGAAAATTCAGACGTACACAGTGTACATTCAACGAACCCTAAGGACAACCAACAGCCTGAGGGAAAGAGGAAACAATGGAACAAGAAGGGAAAAGGGGACAAAAAGGCCACGAAAAATGTTGGTGGGGGCAAAGTGAAGAAGAGGAAGTCGAAGTATCTATGTAACCTTTTCACGGAAGACCACCCGACTCATCTGTTCCCTCGACTTGTGGAAGCTCGAAAGATATTGGCGCAGCAACAACCTGTTATGTTGATGAACCCATTTCCACATGAGAAAAACATGGCTCAAGCTTCAACATCCTCGAGCGCAGAAGGGGGCACTCAGGGACCCCCCGCGTCTACCAGTAATAACCCGACCGTGAATGCTTACATGATGAAAGACGAGGCTCATATAGCGACTAGTGACAAAGATTACAGAATGCAAGAATTTGTCGAAAAGGGAAAACAAGCCAAAAACCCACTGATTCCTCTCCAGATTGAGAAGGCGGCGGGCGAAACAATGAAACACATCTCAAAAGGGGCGTTCAAGAAAGCTTCTCATAATCTTAATGTGAGGGTTGTCTAGAACTACTCTGTTGTGGAGGATTTGACACAAACCCCTTACGTGATGTCTGCTTTGGAGGTCCTCCAAAGATGCCCTTCACAAAGAAAGGCTTTGTTATCTACCTTGGGATTAGCAATACTTGTAACCTGGGAGCGATCGTTCTTGATCCAACTGACTTGAAACCTCATCTACCTTACCACGTTGCATTTCAGATAGTAGTGGCTTACACCATGAAATATTTTACTCGAAATATCTTTCGTACTGTGGTCGACGAGGGCGCCTCGACTTGCATGATGTCGGTGGCATGTTGGAAGGCCATTAGCCAACCCGATTTGTCTTCGTCACCTATGTTTCTTACGACATTTGATGGCAGGTCATTCAGACCACATGGAATCATTCCTTTTTTCCCTGTGCAGTTAGGAGGAAATATCGTGTGTGTTGAAGTTGAAGTGGTTGATGCGCCTCTCGACTACAAACTTTTGTTAGGTAGGAGTTGGACTTATGTAATGCATGTGGTGTTCGCGACAGATTTTCGGCTCTTTTTGTTTCCACACGAGGGTCAGATTGTGACCATTGACTAGTTGTCCTTTTCCCATCCTGACCCTTCATTGGGGGCTTCCACAATCCCAATGATTGATAATCCTCAGCCCGACACCGTCAACTTAGGGGTTGGTTTGTGTCCATCGTTGATGGGTGATTTTGATAACCCACTACCTTCGGGCGATGTCAAGCTTATATCGGCAATCCCTGACCAGCCTAGGGATGAAATATTTCAAGTGTCTTCGTTTCGAATGACTTACTTTTACGATTTGTGGACTCTTCCTTCTCCATCGGCTTCGATGGAAGGGACGGGGCATCCTGGCATGGCCATGCCCTTGTCTGCGGCTGAAGTTGCGTACAATAGTGTCCAACAAGCTTCAACTGACCCCGATCTTACTCCAACACAAGAGTTAGATCTAGTTCTCGAGCCTATTTGGGCTCAAGGTTCTCTTGCCACTACAGATCCTTTAGACTTGGTCTTGCCCTCTCACGAGGCAATTCTAGAGGCATTGACTCGTCCAGACAAACCCTAGGATGATCTTCATCATAGATCGTACTTTCTTCCAGAGTTAAGGAGAATAAAGAAGGGTGAATTTGTTTCAACCATGAATGGAGATAGGTCTTGTCCTATTAATCCTCTGGCTATGCACACAGTTTATGCCGAAAAAGGAACCCCCACAGAGTCCATAGTTAAGCTCTTTTCAGACTCCCTAAAATTGAAAAGATCATTGAGTGACCTTGTTCCTTCACACTCGTTAAATTGGTCCAGAAGAACATCTACTGGCATGACTTTAACCCTTTTTATAGCCTGTAGATTATAGCGGAAAAACGTACGCCTTGAGAGATTCGTCTTGCCGAGAGAGTTCTTCTCAGTAAGTTTTGTACTTTTTTAGGCTAAGGAGACTAAATTCAAAAAAAGGATGTGAGTCCATAGTTAAGCTCTTTTCAGACTCCTTAAAATTGAAAAGATTGTCGAGTGATCTTGTCTTTGTCACACTCATTAAAATGGTTTTGAATAGACGTCTTTTCAGTGCAAGTTTAACCCTTTTTCGAACCGACTAGACTATCTCTGAAAAAGGTACTCCCTGGAGTCTTCTTTTACATTTTTTCAGACTCTCTAAACGTGAAAAAACTATCGAGCTTACCCTCTCTGAGCTCGTTAAAATTAAATTGAAGGAGGTTTCATTTTGTCTTGGTAATCGCATTTTCATCTCCGCGTCTTTGGCCTAATGCGGGCTCCATGTTGCTCTCAATTGAACCTTTGAATCATGCCTTATACGTATGCAAGCCTTGTATCACTTCTTGCGTCTACGAATTGACACCTTGACCCATGGAGGAATTTTCCCTGAGTGTCCTTTTCCTGCACATGTCTCCTTGCTCTAAGCATTAGTATGTTCCTTGCGTTTGGAACTAGTATGCTTGCTTGCGACACTCGTTCCTCCTTTGTAACGTAGCATTCTTTTATTCTTTTTCAAGCTCTTTAAAAATTGAAAAAGATAAAAAAATAAAATATCCCAAAAAGAGGGGACGAGAAATATGTATTCTTTTTTAGCAGCACAAAGATTTGCCCTTGGACAAAGAACATGCTTCCATTTGTTCGTCAAGCATTGGGATCTAGTATGACCTTAGGAAGTTGTTCTAGGTACATAGAGTTGTGTCCTCCTACATTTGGTTATTCTTCCAAACATATGGAGAGTTCGTGTTGCCTCTTGTATCGTGAACTTATGTCGATGTCATGCTGCCTTATTTTGATCATTTTTTGTGCTTTTGTCCAAGGGAAGTTTCACCCAGCCTGAGTCGACCTTTCTGCAGTTTGTCTCTTGACTTCATGAGTCGGCCATACCAAGAGTCTAGTCAAGTCTTGAGTCAAAATCGACGAAGTTCTCTGCCTGATCATCGAGATCATCATGTCTTGTCTCGATGATCCATTGAAGACCTCAGGGTAGTGAAGTCATACACTGCCATTGTACTCCTACCGGAGTTTTGAAGATTTTGAAGTTGTTTCTTGAGCTCTGAAGGCCTCATCTCTAGCCATCGGGCATCACGAGCTTCTTGAAGATGGATACTCTAATTGTATATCTTCGACTGATTTTGAGATGTAGATCTATTGTGTATTTCTCATGGATACACTTTATATAGTTATATGACATGGATTTGCAGTGTATTTGATTGGAAGCCATCATTTATTTCATCCCGAGCATGGGTATGCCCGCCTCGTTGAGATAATTGTTGTTTTGCATATGGCACCTCCCAAACTATGGTCCTGGGCTCACTCAATCTCATACATTGGTGAAGATATTGTAATGTATTTTGGCCATCAATTGCTCTTCTGACCTCACACATTAGGGGGAATATGTTATAGCCCTAAATTTCTCTATGCATGCATACATGGCCTTGGCCCTCTTACTTGCATTTTTTGCCAAAGCACTACTGAGAAACTCTTCTTAAAAAAACACTTTTTAGAAGATGTACGCGCCCTGCACCATTATTGCCCGTGTACATACGCTTTTTGCACCACTACAACTCGCATACATACGCATGTTGCACCATTAAAGCCCGCATTTACTTGCAAAAGTTGCAAAAAATAAAAAGTTGCAAGGAATTCGTTGAAATGAATGGGCTATTAGAGGTTTCCAAAGTAATCCACCTGTTATAGCCCGTCACCCAACCGAATAACCATCCTTTTTGCATATAAATGGAGGTGTGGGTCTCATTTCATACCTAAGCATAAGAACATTGAAACTCTGCCCGATTTCACTTTCCCTCCTTGCCCAAGATATTGCTTCCTTTTGTGAGAAATTGCCTCAGCATTACCTCATTAACCCCTTCTCCCTCCATTTAACCCATTCACTTCCATAGAAGAGATCAGAAGGTTGAGAGGAGAATTTCATACAAGGTGCACTTGGAGCATGGTGAAGAGGAGCCCGGACCAGGTTCGTGGAACAGTAGCTGACTTAGATTGTAAAGGTATAATCTTCGTGTTATGAATAAAAGAATTACATTTTGTTGTCCCAAATGATGGTGTCTTGAATACTTTTATTGGTTTATGCTTAACATTCTAACATCTAACCCTTACTTATATATGGAATAGCTTGCTTGTCATTCTTTGTTTGTCAATCTTTGGATGCAAGTCAGCCCTGGGAGGAGGCATGCAGTCAGTGGAAATTCCAAGTGCGAGGAGATCATCACCAAACGTGGGATTAGAGGTATAGTTACCCGATCTCCTTTCTCTTTGATTTCTTTATATTAGTTTTGGTATGTTTGGAGTAGTATAGAGAATTAATTAGCTTTTAGACGTTTATTTTCTCTACCTACATTCTGAAACCTGGTGTAGTTAAAGAGGGGTTATTTCCCGCTAGAAGAACTGGTGACCATATTGGGGATAGCCTCTAGGATTTTTTAGGGGATTTTGGGTTGTTTGATTAGTTTTTTTTGCCTTTCAAGTTTCTTTGAGTTTTTGTGAGTCTGTCAAGGGATTTTGGTCACCTTCAGGTGCAATCCCAGTTTTCCATGCCCTGTAAGACTGTCTGATCTTTTCTTTTTTGGAAAGATACAGAGGTGTACACGCCCTGTCTTGAGTCAGCCCGCGTACATACATGCTCTTCTCAGTAAAAAACCCATGTACATACGCAGGCTGCTGATGCAACAACCAAAATCTTTGTTTCAAGAAATTTTTTGAAAACGATGGATTTTGCCTCTCTCCTGATTGAGGTTCACACTTCTCAGGGTTTCTTGGATTAGTCAAGAGTCTCTGTTTATAATCGTAGCTTGGGTTGAGTTCAATTTACTTGTCCTCTTGATTTTCTTGTGTTTACTTTTAAAAGGGTTTTAAGCAAGTTGTTGAATTGTAGATCTGCCTTCTTCGTTTCCTGATTGATTCTCTGTGATCCGCAGTGGGATAAAGATCTGTTTTAGTCTTCTTTTTACCCCTTTTACTTGCTTTGAAAAAAGAAAAAGATTTATTTCAGTTTTTCTCTTTAAATCAATTTCAAAAAGAAAGATTTTCTTTTCGGTTTGGTAAAGTAGTTAGAGTTAGTTATTTGAAAAAAAGGAAAAAGAGTTTGTTTTTTAAGTTCTTGATTTCTTGAAACATAAGTATCTTGTAGTCAAGCGAAACTACGTTTTAGGTTTTCTTTACAAGATCTTGAAAAATTTAAGCCTTACTGTCTCGTTTGATCTTTTCACAAAGTGGAATATCAAGAGCTTCATCGGTCATGAAGGCTTAAGGGCCTACCACCAATTGCATTGAAGCCACCTCTGCCACCGTTACGGTGAAGACTTGACCAACAAGGGTCATTCGAAGTGACCGGGCTGCAATAAACTGTGCCCGAGCCTTCTCCGCAAGGAGATTATTCGACTCCGGAGGAACCTATTGTTTATGACCTTGGGGCAGAAGCTCTCAGGCCGGCCAACCCTCCAATCACTAACTTGTTGGCGCCGATCTTAGTACAAGTTGTCCCTCTTGAGGTGACACCTTCTGAGCGCCAGTTAGTTTTACAAGTAGCAATGGAAGCAAATGTTGCTACTTCATCCAGGAGTCCTCATACTCCCATTTTGGCTACTACCATAGGGGGCATCTTGCCTCCTATCCCACCTTTACCAATCCGGACCACAGTGGTCTCGAATCCCTCTACCTTGGGTAGTGGTCTGATACCGTCATTGGTGGCAACCACTGATCTGTTTACACAGAGTGCGACAGGCCCTCCCTTCTCATATGGGATGCCTGACTTTGATTCGAACTCAGTCCTTATCTACTCCACATTACAGACCATGGGTCTGGGGGTAGGGAGCTCAAACGCTCTCATGTTAGGGTTTATCGGGGGCACTTCAGTCCCCTTTGATGCTATCCCTTACGGTGGGGGTCATATACCTCCTCTATCCCCCTCGTTCGGTAATGCTTTCTAGCAACCTATCGGGGTGAGTGTTAACTACAACTTTTTTGGAGAAGGAAGCTTAGCACCTTTGTCTTACACAATGTCGGTGGGATCTATGTCGTTCTCTTTGTTCGTAGTGTTTGGGAACAACGCTTTTTATTTGGATGTCATCTCAGCTGGGGGCAACCCCATTTTTGGGCAACAGAACCCCATGCAGGGTATTATTCCTACACAAGGAGCGACTGCAAGAGTTTTCTCCTCTCAGGGGATTTGGAATCCTTGGTAGGGATCGGTTCCCTCGCAAGGGATGTCGGTCGAGAGCAGCCCCTTCCATACTCATTGAACCTCAGGAAGGGCTCTGTACCTATGCCCGTCGGATCGGCTAGGGGAATCCCCTTCCAAAATCCTTGGAACACCACGCAGGGACCAATCCCCGCCCAAGCCATGTCGTCCAATTACAAGAGTCAATTGATGATATCCCAGCAAACGTAGTTTCTATACACTGGTCAAGGCCACGATTTCTACCAAAACCCTGGCCATCAGTCCAAATTTTCTTGGAAACCTAGTGCTAGTCAAACTCCAAGACCCCTTTTTCTTGTACATAGTATTCAACCTAAACTACCATTTCTGGCAACGCTACATTTTCCAGACTTATCGAGATTGCTTAACAACTCAATTTTTCATGATCCGCGTTGGCCCCCCATTCCAACTAAGTTTTTCGGCTCTTATTGTTTCCACACGAGGGTTGGATTGTGACCATAGACCATTTGTCATTTTCTTGTCCTGACCCTTCATTGGGGGCTTCCACGGTCCCGATGATTGATAATCCTCAGCCTGGCACTATTAACTTAAGGGTTGGTTTGTGTCCATCTTTGATGGGTACTTTTGATTTCCCACCACCTTCTGGCGATGTCAAGCTTATACCGGCTGTCCCCAACCAACCTAGGGATGAAATCTTTCAAGCATCGTCATTTTGAATGACTTACTTTCAATATCTGTGGAGTATTCCTTCCCCATCGGCTTTGATGGAAGGGACGGGGCATCCTGGCATGGCCATGCCTTTGTATGCAGCTGAAGTTGCATACAACAGTGTCCAACAAGATTCGACCAACCCCGATCTGACTCCAGCACAAGAGTTAGATCCAGTTCTCGAGCCTATTTTGGCTCAAGGTTCTCTTGCCACTATAGATCCTTTAGACATGGTCTTTCCCTCTAACGAGGCAATTCTTGAGGCATTGACTAGTCCAGACAGACCCTGGGATAATCTTCATCATAGATCCTACTTTCTTCCAGAGTTAAGGAGAATAGAGGCGAGAGAATTTGTTTTGACCGTTAATGGAGATAGGTCTTGTCCTATTAATCCTCTGGCTATGCACGTAGTTTATGAAGAAAAAAGAACCCCCACAGAGTCCATAGTTAAGCTCTTTTCAGACTCCCTAAAATTGAAAAGATCGTCGAGTGACCTTGTTCCTTCACACTCGTTAAATTGGTCCAGAAGAAAATCTACTGGCATGAGTTTAACCCTTTTTCCATCTTGTAGATAATAGTGGAAAAAGGTATGCCTTGGGAGATTCGTCTCGTTGGGAGAGTTCTCCTCAGTAAATTTTATACTTTTTCGGGCTAAGGAGACTAAATTCAGAAAAAGGTTGTGATTCCATAGTTAATCTCTTTTCAGACTCCTTAAAATTGAAAAGAATGTCGAGTGATATTGTCTTTGTCACACTCGTTAAAATGGTTTTGAATAGACGTCTTTTCGGTGCAAGTTTAACACTTTTTCGAACCGACTAGACTGTCTTCGAAAAAGGTACTCCCTGGAGTCTTCTTTTACATTTTTTCAGACTCTCTAAACATGAAAAAACTACCGAGCTTACCTTCTCTGGGCTTGTTAAAATTACATTGAAGGGGGTTTCATTGTGTCTTTCTAATTGCATTTTCATCTCCGCGTCTTTGGCCTAATTTTGACTCCATGTTTCTCTCAACTGAACCTTTGAAGCATGCCTTATACGCAAGCCTTGTATCACTTCTTGCCTCTGCTACTTGACACCTTGACCCATGGAGGAATTTTCCACGAGTGTCATTTTTCTGCACATGTCTCCTTGCTCTGAGCATTAGTATGTTCCTTGTGTTTGGAACTAGTACGCTTGCTTATGAAACTCGTTCCTCCTTTGTAATGTAGCATTCTTTTATTCTTTTTCAATCTCTTAAAAAATTGAAAAAGACAAAAGAATAAAATATCCCAAAAAGAGAGGACGGGAAATATGTATTATTTTTCAGCAGCACAAAGAGTCGCCCTTAGACAAAGCAAATCCTTCTATTTGTTTGTGAAGAATTGGTATCTAGTATGACCTTAGGAAGCTATTCTTGCTACATGGAGTTGTGTCACCCTTTGTTTGGTTACTCTTCCAAACATATAAAGAGTCAGCGTTCCCTCCTGCATCGTGAACTTATGTCGATGTCATGATGCCTGAGTCTGATCATTTTTTGTGCTTTTGTCCAAGGGAAGTTTCACCCAGCCTGAGCCGGCCTTTCTGCAGTTTGTCTCTTGACTTCATGAGTCGGCCATTCTGAGAGTCCAGTCAAGTCCTGATTCAAAATCGACGAAGTTCTCTTCCTGATCATCGAGATCCTCATGTCTTGTCCCGACGAGCCATCGAATACCTTAGGGTAGTGAATTCATACACTCCCATTGTACTCCTACCCGAGTTTTGAAGATTTTGAAGTTGTTGCTCGAGCTCTGAAGGCCTCATCTCTGGCCATCGGGCATCACTAACTTCTTGAAGATGGATACTCTAATTGTATATCTTCGACTGATTTTGAGATGTAGATCCGTTGTGTATTGTTGCTGGCTACACTTTATATAGTTATATGGCATGGATATGCAGTGTATTTGATTGGTAGCCATGATATATTTCATCCCGAGCATGGGTATGCCCACCTCGGAGAGACAATTGTTGTTTTGTAGATGGCACCTCCCAAACTTTGGTCCCAGGCTCACTTGATCCTGTACATAGGTGAAGATATTGTAATGTATTTCGGCCATCATTTTCTCTTCTGACCTCACACATTAGGGGGCATATGTTATAGCCCTAAATTGATCTACATATGCATACATGGTCTTGGCCCTCTTACTTGCATTTTTTGCCAAAGAACTGTTGAGAAACTCTTCTTAAAAAACCAATTTTTAGAAGATGTACGCGCCCTGCACCATTATTGCCCACGTACATACGCTTTTTGCACCACTACAACTCACATACATACGCATGTTGCACCATTACAACCCGCGTATACTTGCAAAAGTTGTAAAAAATAAAAAGTTGCAAGGAATTCGTTGAAATGGATGGGCTATTGGAGGTTTCCCAACTAATCCACCTATTATAGCCCATCATCCAACTGAATAACCATCCTTTTTTCATATAAAATGAGGTGTTGGGGTCTCATTTTATACCTAAGCATAAGAACAATGAAACTCTTCCCGATTTCACTTCCCCTCCTTGCCCAGGATATTGTTGCCTTTTGTGAGAAATTGCCTTAGCATTCCCTCATTAGCCCCTTCTCCCTCCATTTAACCCATTCACTTCCATAGAATAGATCAGAAGGTTGAGAGGAGAAGTTCATACAAGGTGCACTTGGAGCATGGTGAAGAGGATCTCGGACCAGGTTCGCAGAACGATAGCCAACTTATATTGTAAAGGTATAATATTCGTGTTATGAATAAAATAATTACATTTTCCTATCCCAAATGATGATGTCTTGAATACTTTTATTGGTTTATGCTTGACATTCTAACATCTAACCCTTAATTATATATGGAATAGCATGCTTGTTGTTCTTTGTTTGTCAATCTTTGGATGCAGGTCAGCCCTGAGAGGAGGCGTGCAGTCAGTGGAATTTCCAAGCGCGAGGAGATCATCACGAGACATGGGATTAGAGGTATAGTTACATGATCTCCTTTCTCTTTGCTTTCTTTATATTAGTTTTGGTATGTTTGGGGTAGAATAGAGAATTAATTAGCTTTTAGACAGTTATTTGCTCTGCCTACATTATGAACCCTGGTGTAGTTAAAGGGGGGTTATATCACGCTAGCATGAAGGCCATTATGAATTTTTGGTCATGCTTTTTTTCCTTATAAATGCACCTTCCACATTCCAAGGGTTGATGAATTCCATTTTTAAGCCCTTCCTTCGAAAATTTGTGTTAGCATTTTTTAATGATATACTAATCTATAGCAAGTCTTGGGAGGATCATGTGCGACATGTTGACAAGGTGCTACAACTACTAAAGGAGCAACAGCTATATGCCAAACCATCCAAATGTTTCTTTGGGGTGAAGGAGGTAGAGTATTTGGGTCATATTGTATCTCATGAAGGTGTCAAGGTAGATAACAAGATTAAGGCTATGATGGACTGGCCGATTCCCAAAACATTGAAGAATCTTAGAGGATTTTTGGGTTTGACAGGTTACTACCACAATTTTGTTCGGAACTATGGAAGAATAGAAGCACCTTTAACGACATTAACTAATAACGATGCATTTTCATTGACTACAGAGGCAACTCAAACTTTCGAAAAACTTAAAGAGGCGATGTGAAAATCTCCTATCTTGACCACACCAGTCTTCACAAAAACCTTTATTGTGGAATGTGATGCCTCGGGAAATGGCATTGGTGTTGTTCTAATGCAAGAATTAAGCCCCTTTCTTTTTGAAAGTTGGCCACTCAAGGGAAAGGACTTACACAAACCCATTTATGAGAAGGAAATGATGGAAATACTATATGCATTGAAGAAATGGCGCCCTTACCTAATAGGTAGGTACTTCAAGGTCAAAACAGATCATGATAGTCTTAAATACTTCTTGGAACAAATATTATCTTCAGAAGAACAAAAAAAATGGATGACCAAGATATTAGGTTATAATTTTGAAATCATTTATAAAAAAGGGAAGCAAAATGTTGTGGCAGATGCACTCTCAAGAAAGGATGAAGATTTTGAGGCCTTTCTCTGTGCTATCTAGATCATCCAACCTGATTCGATAATAGGAGAGAGGGATGAATGGAAGAATGACGAAAACATGTGGACTCTCATTCAAAGTTTGTAGCAAGATTCCAGTGCATCAGATACATTTACATGGAAAAATTATTCACTAGGGTACAAAGATCACTTATATTTATGTAAGAACTCCCAAATTAAACAAAAGGTACTATTGGAATTGCACACCTCTCCGGTAGGAGGGCACTCGGGATTTTTGAAAACCTACCATAGGGTCGAGAAGGAATGTTTTTGGGATGGCCTTAAAACTGATGTTCAAAGGTTTGTGGCAGAATGTTTGTTTTACCAACAAAATATGGTGGAAACAATTAAGACACCAAGTCTTTTACAACCATTAAAGATCCCAAGTCAATGCTAGGAGGAGGTTTTCATGGATTTCATCACAGGGTTACTAAATTCTGAAGGAAAGAGTATCATCATGGTGAGTTTTTATAGACTGACCAAGTACGCACACTTTTTTCACTCTCTCATCCTTTCAAAGCTAGTACAGTTGCCACCGCATTCATGGAGACGGTTCAAAAGCTACATGGAATCCAAAAGATTATTGTAAGTGACAGAGATCCCATCTTTACTGGACATTTTTGGACAAAATTATTTTCTTGTTTGGGTACTCAATTGGCTCATAGCTCATCCTATCATCCTCAATCTGATGGACAAA